>ML815726.1:33315-44073 GCA_009831015.1 Picea engelmannii
TCAATATACCAGGAATTCTTTTGTTTTTGGGCTGATAACACTAGTCCACACTTGTCATCTACTTTCTTCTTCCAAACCTTGACATTTTCAGTAGTGGGAATCAAATCTGGCTTGTAATTCATTAAACAACAATCTACAACTTTATGTCCATAATTACAGCAGATGTAACATTCCGGTTCACTGAATATAATATCATAGCGATTGTTATGCTCATAACTATTGTGTTTCTTAACTTGCGTCCTTTTCCCAACCATCGTATGATTTATAATATGAGGTTGTTTGTTGCTTGGTTGTCTCGATCTTTGTTGAGGAAGATGGTTATTCGTTGAATATCTTGATTGTTCATATCTAAATCTTATAGAACAGTTTATAGCTTTGTGACCAAAATTAGAGAAGGAAAAACAATAACCATATAAAAAACCTTTGTACCTTGAAAAAATATGTCTTCTTTGAGGAGGTCGACTTCTTTCATGTCAATAATCTCTCTGATCCATAGATTCAGTTCTGGTACTTTTTCTTTCATTCCTTCTGGATGGTTGATTCTCTTTCTTTGTTTATGTAGAGTGACTATTGTCAATGTTTGAGGATTTGACAAACTTGATGGGTTCTGTGTTACTTGAATGATTGCTACTTGATCCTTCTTCATAGCCCAAGACAGCTTTCAACTTTGGATTCCATTGTTGATTTAGAATGGAAGTTAATTCTTCTGAGGCTTTAATACTAGACAGATTTTGGTGATACAATGCCTTAAACTTCTCCATTTGTTTTATGTTTTTTACTATCTCTTCTTATAAGGCTTCACACTTTGATTTCTTCTCTGATAATTGTTGTTTCAGAATGTCTTCTATTTTCTTTGCCTCTTCTAACTCCACTTTTAGTAAAGCAAAATATTCATCAGGTTTTTTATCATTCATTTTAAACTGCATCAACAACCATTTTTGTTTTCTCTTCTTACATCTGAGTCTGTCAATTTCTTCCAAAGCACTGATTAATTCACCTTCCATATCAACCACAGCTTCTTCATCATCGATTTCACCTCCAGGGTGTTCATCATCAAGATCTTGTTGGCATATTTATTATGGGAAGACAGAAGGCAGAGTATTTGTGTGTCATTGATGGAAAGATCATCCCGACGATGATGAATAAGAGAAAGTGGCAAGACAAGTAGTGCAATGATGATCGCATGGAAATATCAGAATCGAAAACTCCAGGAGTCAAGGAAGAAAATCACGACAGAAAATCCTGAAATGTGATGGATCAGAGCATGTCAAAGACTCCATTTCGGAATTTTGCAGATTGGGAAATCGGAGTTGGAGGAGTCAAGAGTCGAGACTCTTCATCACAGGAGTCCCAAAGTTGCGAAATGCAAAATGCTAAAATCCCGAAACAGGCACATCAACAAAGAGTTTCGCAGACTGGGAAATAACTCCATTTTGGAGTTTCGGATACCGTGAGTTGGAGGAGTCAAGAGTCGAGACTCTTCATCACAGGAGTCCCGAAGTCGCGAAATGTGAAACGCCGAAATCCCGAGACAGGCACATCAACAAAGAGTTCCGCAGACCAGGAAATAACTCCATTTTGGAGTTCTGGATACCGGGAGTTGTACTGTCGAAACACTTCACCATAGGAATGCCGAAATGCCGAAATTCAAAAAACACCTTTTGGTGTAGGTTTCGGTTACCAGGAGTTGGAGTGTCGAAACACTTCACCACAGAAATCGTGAAATGCCTAAATGCGAAATTGTGACATAGAATTTTGGGGATCGCGACATGGAGTTTCAGAGTTTTGGGGATTGTGACATGGAGCGTCAAGATATCTCATCACAAGAATTGCTGAAATCGCGAAATGCTGAAATACGAAATTGTAACATGGAGTTTCGGGAATTGTAACATGGAGTTACAGCAATTCGTGACATGTGAAATCGTGAAATGCCAAAAGGGACTATTGTGAGTCTTGAATACTCGAAGGGAAAAATGCCAAAATCCCATCAGCTATTCGATAGTCGAGATGCTTCGCAATAGGAATTCGCGACATGCGAAATTGTGAATTGTTGAAATATGAAATGCGAAAGACATTTTGTTTCTTGTAATCCAACGGTGCAGGTGAATTTGAATATGATCGAATGGCTACTGTTTCACCTCACAGTTAATTGATCAGTTATGATTCAGTTAGAAAAATCGGTTCATGATTCTTGATCGGTTGGCGATTCAGTTCCTGAGGTGTGTGTGAATAAAAGAAGATATGAGACGACTGTGCAGATTTGGTTGTTCTGAATAAAAAATGAGTTGAATTGTAAGAAAGGGAAAATTATAGTATGCACAGTGTGAGACTGACAGTATGTGCAGTGTGAGATAAAACTCATAGATGAGTAATAGATGAGGAATAGACAGACGCAAGAGAAGAATTGCAGAACAACTTGAAGTAGAGAAGAATTGCAGAACAAATAGAGGAAGAGAAGAATTGCCGAACATCTTGAAGCAGAGAAGAATTGCAGAACAGACAGAGGAAGAGAAGAATTGCAGAACAATTAGAAGCAGACCAAATTTACAGAACAGAGAAGAAGTGGTAAGAATCGATTTATCTGTGTTATTGGTTATTCAATAATTTATTTATAAATACAGAGGTAGGGTGGTGCTAGGGAGGACTATTTTCCTCAGAGGTTCAAGTGGGTGCTTGAACACAGGGAGTTGTAGCTTCCATCTAGTTGCAGCTATAAAAACTAGGGTGGCAGGGTGGTGCAAGGAAGAACAGTTGTTCTTTGTTATACAGGTTGGTGCCTGTGACTGGAAGTTGGTGCTTCCATCCAGTTGGTGCTGGAACACTTAGGGAGTTGTTGCTTCCTTCTAGTGGGTGCTAGAGAAACCAGAGAGTTGGTTCTCTCAAACAAGTTGGAGCTTGTAAAACAGACGTAGTAGCCTCACATTGAGTTGGTTCTCAATTATAGATGATGTACAGAACTTAAAAGCCTACCTATCATTTTGAAGAAGAATAGCTTTTCTCCCTTTATGGATTTCCTCATGAAAATCTGTCTCTATGTATATCTTATGTGTGAGTGATGCTCATTATTTATGTTGTCCATATGTAGTATAATATTGATGGTCAGTTGGAGAAAGATTAAAAATGTTTTAATTTAATTAAAATTGTTTATGCACAGTAACAACGGATTCACCCCCCCTCTTAGTTGTCTTAGTAATTTCAACAATTGGTATCAGAGTGGGTTCCTTTTATTTAAAGGTATATCTGTAAGCTTAAACATGACAAGTCATGAAGAGACTTCAACCAGTAAGCCTCCTCTGTTTGATGGAACAAATTTTGTCTTTTGGAAGGTTAGAATGAGAACATACCTAATGGCCTTAGGTGATGATGTTTGGGATGTAGTAGAGATTGGATACATAAATCCTGTTGTGCTAGCTTTTAAGGATGATAAGTTAGAATTTAGCTTTAATGCTAAGGGAATGAATTCTATCTTGAATGGACTTGCAGAAGCCGAGTTTGTAAAGGTGATGCATTTTCAAACTGCCAAAGAAATGTGGGATAAACTTATTAGCATCTATGAAGGAAATGAGAAAGTGAAAGATGCCAAACTTCAAACATTTAGATTGAAGTTTGAACAACTAAAGATGAATGAAGATGAAATAGTTAGCAAGTATTTTTTAAGAGTTGAAGAACTTGTGAATGCCATGAAGGGTCTTCGTGAGAAGTTTGAAGAATCACTCTTAGTTCAGAAGATTTTAAGATCTCTACTTGATAAATTTAATCCAAAAGTCTCTGCAATAGAAGAACTAAATGATATTAAAACTCTATCCATTGATCAACTTCTAGGAACTTTAACTGCATATGAGATGAGAATTAGCGAAGATAAATCCATTACTAGAGAAGCATCGTTTAAAGCAGATAAGAATACTGATTCAGAATTAGATGATATTGAGGAAAAATTTGTGAGAAGGTTAAAGAAAGGATCAGGAAAATATCAAGGCAAGTTTCCCTTCAAATGCTTTAACTGTGGTAAGATAGGTCATTTTGCATCTAAGTGTCCCCATCAAAAAAAGGACCAGAACTCTGATGATGAAAAGAAGTACAAATTCAAGAAATATAGTAAGAAGAAAAGTTTGTGTGGAAATAATGAAAATTCCTCAGAAGACACCGATAGTGACTCTTCCTATGCAGATAAGGTAAATGACTTCATGCTTATGGCCAAAGAGGATTATGATAATAAAAGAACAGGAAATGATTATAATGATGAAGAAGTTGTGGTTGATATGGAAGGAGAACGGATTAGTGCACTGGAAGAGATTGACAAACTTAGAATTAAGAATAGAAAGAAAAAACAATTGTTGATACAGTTCGAGAAAGACAATAAACAGCCTGATGAAGACTTTTCCCTGATGAAAGTGGAATTAGAAGAGGTAAAGAAAATAGAAGACATACTAAAAAAACAGTTGTTAGAGAAGAAAGCGAGGTGTGAAGCCTTAGAAGAAGAGATAGTGAAAACCATAAAAGAAATGGAGAAGTTTAAGGGATTGTATCACCAAAATCTGCCAAATATTAAAGCCTCAGAAGGATTAACCTCCATTCTAAATCAGCAAAGAAAACCAAAGTTGAAAGTTCAATTGGGGTATGAAGAAGGATCAAGTATTGATCATCCAAGTAATATAGAACCTATTAAGTTTGTCAAATCCTCAAACATTGACAACAGTCACTTTGCAGAAACAAAGAAAGAAAATCAGCCACCAAGAAGGAATGAAAGAAAAAGTGCCAGAACCGAATCTGTAGATCAGAGAGATTATCGGCATGAAAGAAATCGACCTCAAAGAAGACAAACTTTTTCAAGGTACAAAGGTTTTTTCTATGGTTATTGTTTTTTCTTCTCTAATTTTGGTCACAAAGCTATAAACTGTTCTTTAAGATTTAGATATGAGAAATCAAGTTTTTCAAGGAATAATTATTTGCCACTACAAAGATTGAGACAACCAAGAAACAAAAAATCACAGACTATAAATCATGTGATGACTAGGAGAAGGACATAGGTGAAACACAACAACAATTATGAGCATAAAAATCATTATGATATGTTATTCAGTGAACCAGAATGTTACAACTTCCATAATTATGTACATAAAGTTGCAGACTGTCGCTTAATGAATTACAAGTCAGATTTGATCCCCACTGCTAAAAATGTCAAGGTTTGGAAGAAGAAAGTAGATGACAAGTGTGGACTAGTGTTATCAGCCCAAAGACAAAATAATCCTTGGTATATTGACAGTGGATTTTCCAAACATATGACTGGAGACAAAAGTAAGTTTCTAACTCTAAGTGAAAGAAAATCAGGGAATGTAACTTTTGGAAATGATGCACCGGGAAAAATAAAAGGTAAAGGAATGGTAAGTTTGAGTAATGGAAAAGGGAAATCTCAAGATGTGTTGTTTGTAGAAGGTCTGAAACATAATGTTCTTAGTGTCAATCAAGTCTTTGACCGAGGATGTGAAGTCCTTTTTACCTCTAAAGACTGTAGAATAAAATCTGTGAATTCAGGACAACTAGTTTCAAAAGGGATAAGAACAGAAAACAGTGTCTATGTGTTAAAAGAAGAAAAAGAAGAATTCCACTTAAGAAAGTATGATGAAAGTTGGCTGTGGCATAGGAGACTTGGACAGGTAAATTTTGATCATATAATCAAGCTCGGAAGCAATGCGGCAGTAAAAGCTCTTCTGAAGATATCAAAGCCATATGAATCTATTTGTAAACCCTGCCAGATAGGAAATCTTACTCACACTCAGTTCAAATCTAAAAACTTTTCTTCAACAGAAAAAACTCTCGAGTTAGTACATATGGATTTATGTGGACCATCAAGGAAAGAAGGTACATGAAAAGAAAATTATTTTATGTTGATTATTGGTGATTATTTTAGACTAACATGGGTTGCCTTTTTGAAGGAAAAATTTGAAGCATTTGAAAAATTCAAAGTGTTTAAGGCTCTGACTGAGAATCAAACAGGAAAAATATTAAAGGCAGTAAAGTCTGATAGAGAAGGAGAGTTTAGTTCATGGAACTTCAAATATTTCTGTGATAAACATGGGATCAAAAGAGAGAACATAATTCCAAGGATTCCACAGCAAAATGGAGTTGTTGAGAGTCAAAATAGATTAGTACAACAAATGGCAAGATCAATGATGAATGAAAAGAACATACCTCAGACATTTTAGGTAGAAGCAATTCATACAGTTGTTCATATCCTTAACAAATCTCATCTCAGGCCACACAGTGACAAGACTCCTTATGAACTATGGTTTGGAAGACCTGCTTCAATCAAACATTTTAAAGTCTTTGGGAGTAAATGTTATATCAAGAACAATGATGAAAATATTGACAAATATGATGACAGGGATGATGAAGGTATCTTCTTGGGTTATGCTACAAATAGTAAAGGGTACAGATGTTACAATAAGAGACTGCATAAAGTGGTTGATTGTATAGACATAAAAGTTGATGAAGAAATCCTGATCAAAAATGTAAGTAGTGTTGAACCAAGAACAAAAGATATAGTTGAAGATGAAGATGAACAGGTCCAAGGATCAGAAAGAGAAGAATATGAATTAGATGAAGATACGAAAACTCAGGTTGCCACAAATAAGCAGAAAGAAGCAAAATCACCTCTCAGAATTGTTAGAAAGAATCAACCTGAAAATCAGATAATTGGAGATATAAATAAAGGAGTTCAGACAAGAAGGAAATTGATTAAAGACTCAGAACAATCTCATGTTTCTTTTTTATCTATGACTGAACATAAAAAAAATTATGAAGACAACCATCATGATGATTGGGTTAGAGCAATGAATGAAGAACTTGATCAGATTGAGAAGAAAAATACTTGGGAGCTTGTCCCTAGACCTGAAGATAAAAATGTAATAGGTTCCAAATGGGTGTTCAAGAATAAAATGATTGAAAAATGACAAGTTGTTAGAAATAAAGCCAAATTGGTTTGTAAAGGGTATGCACAAGTTGAAGGTTAGGACTTTGATGAAACTTTTGCACCAGTGGAAAGATTGGAAGCCATCAAAATGTTTCTTGCTTAGTCATGTCATAAGAACTTTAAAATTTATCAAATGGATGTTAAGTCGACATTTCTTAATGGATATCTAGAGGAAGAAGTATATATGGAGTAGCCTGAAGGATTCTCATTGACATATAATCCTAATTATGTTTGCAAGCTGAAGAAGGCCTTATATGGACTAAAATAAGCACCATGAGCTTGGTATTATAGACTGGACACATTTTTACAAGACAAAGGGTTCAAGAAAGGTATTGTTGACAACAACCTATACATTAAGTCTGAAGGTGATAATTTACTAGTTGTTTTGGTTTATGTAGATGATATTATTTTTGGTTTTACTAATGAATCATCTGTCCAGTGGTTTTCTAACTCTATGGAAACAAAATTTGAAATGTCCATGATAGGAGAACTGTCATATTTTCTTGGTTTACAAGTAAATCAGAGTTCTGCAGGAATATTTATCTCTCAAGAAAAATATTTGAAAGATATGTTGAAGAAATTTTAGATGGAGGACTCCTCTCCTATTAGCACACCTATGGTGGTTGGTTGCAAGCTCAATAAATATGATATTTCACTGGATGTTGATCAAAGAACATATCGCTCTATGATAGGCAGTCTTCTGTACATCACAACATCCCGTCTTGATATAATGCAAGCTGTTGGAATGGTAGGTCATTATCAGTCTGCTCCTAAACAAAGTCATTTGGTAGCTGTCACAAGGATATTCAAATACTTGAAGGGAACAATGAATTATGGTCTGTGGTATCCTAGAAATCAGATTTTTCAATTAACTTCTTATTCAAATGCAGATTGGGAAATCTATGTTGATGAGAGAAAAAGCACCAGTGGAGGAGCATTCTTCCTGTGTGACTCATTAGTAGCATGGCTTAGTAAAAAGAAATAATCTATTTCCTTATCAACTACAAAAGTAGAGTACATTGATGCTGCTACCTGATGCACTCAGATTTTATGGATGATACAAACTCTTGCAGATTTCAAGGAACTTACACTGATCCCATTCCACTTCACTGTGATAACACCAGTGCCATCAGTCTCTCTAAGAATCTTGTACTTCATTCAAAATCTAAGCACATACCAATAAAATACCATTTTCGCAGAGAACAAGTTACACACATAATTGTTTAGATGAATTATATTCCTTCCATAGAACAGATAGCTGATATCTTTACTAAACCATTAGCAGTGACCCCTTTTGTATATCTTTGTCAAAAGTTGGGGGTTATAACTTCTTTCGTCTAATCTGTTCACTTGGTCAAGGGGAGTACTTATTGAATATCTGTTGTATTTCTAAGCTGCTCATAGTTGACAAGGGGAGTATGTACTGCAACAACTCAGGGGGAGCGTGTTTCTTCTTTGAAATTGATGTCAAATGGGGAGAAAGTGTGGTAATTTAAAAAATGCTACAATAGTATAGTTGGATGTTCTTCAAGGGGTTGCCATCAATGCCAAAGGGGAAGATTGTTGGCATATTTATTACGGGCAGACAGAAGGAAGAGTATTTGTTTTTCATTGATGGCAAGATCAACCCGATGATGATGAACAAGAGAAAGTGGCAAGACAAGTAGCGCAACAATGATCGCATGGAAAGATCAGAACCATAAACTCCAGGAGTCAAGGAAGCAACTCACGGCAGAAAATCCTGAAATGCAATAGATCAAAGAATGTCAAAGACTCCATTTCGGAGTTTTGCAGACTAGGAAATCAGAGTTTCGGATATCGGGAGTTGGAGGAGTTAAGATTTGAGACTCTTCATCATAGGAGTCCCGAAGTCACGAAATGCAAAACGCCAAAATCCCGAAACAAGCACATCAACAAAGAGTTTCGCAAACCGGGAAATAACTCCATTTCAGAGTTCTAGATACCAGGAGTTGGAGGATTCAAAAGTCGAGACTCTTCATCACAGGAGTCCCAAAGTTGCAAAATGCGTAACGCCGAAATCCTGAAACAGGCACATCAACAAAGAGTTTCAAAGACTGGGAAATAAATCCATTTCGGAGTTCCGGATACCAGGAGTTGGAGTGTCGAAACACTTCACCACAGGAATGCCTAAATGTCGAAATGTGAAAAACACCTTTTGGTGTAGGTTTCGGTTACCGAGAGTTGGAGTGTCGAAACACTTCACCACAGAAATCGCAAAATGCCGAAATGTGAAATTGCGACATGGAGTTACGGGGATCACGACATGGATTTTTTGAGTTTTGGGGATTTTGACATGGTGTATCAAGATATCTCATCAAAAGAATTGTCGAAATCACGAAATGCCGAAATGAAAAATTGTGACATGGAGTTTCGGGGATTGCAACATGGAGTTTCAGGAATTCGCGAAATGTGAAATCGCAAAATGCCGAAAGGGACTATTGCGAGTCTCGAAGACTCGAAGGGAAAAACACCGAAATCCCGTCAACCATTCGATTAAGAAAAGAAGCGATCAGATTATGAAGTTTTGTGGACTGTCGATCTGGATCCATTTCGTGGATCGAGACTTGGAGAGTCGAGATGCTTCGCAATAGGAATTCGCGACATGAGAAATCACGAATTGCCAAAATATGAAATGCGGAAGACATTTTGTTTCTTGTAATCCAACGGTGCAAGTGAATTCAAATATGATCAGAGGGCTATTGTTTCACCTCAGTTAATTGATCAGTTACGATTCAGTTAGAAAAATTGATTCATGATTCTTGATCGGTTGGCAATTCAGTTGCTGAGGCGTGTGTGAATACAAGAAGATATGAGAAGACTGTGCAGAGTTGGTTGTTTTGAATGAAAAATGAGTTGAACTGTAAGAAAGGGAAAATTACAGTATGTGCAGTGTGAGACCGACAGTATGCGTAGTGTGAGATAAAACTCAAAGATGAGTAATAGATGAGGAATAGGCAGAAGCAAGAGAAAAATTGCAGAATAGCTTGAAGTAGAGAAGAATTGTATAACAAACAGAGGAAGAGAAGAATTGAAAAACAACTTGAAGCAGAGCAAAATTGTAGAACAGACAGAGGAAGATAAGAATTGCAGAACAATCAGAAGCAGACCAGATTTATAGAACATAGAAGAAGTGGTAAGAATCGATTTATCTATGTTGTTGGTTATTCAATCATTTATTTATAAATAGGGAGGTAGGGTGGTGCTAGGGAGGATTATTTTCCTCAGAGGTTCAAGTGGGTTCTTCAACACAGGGAGTTGTAGCTTCCATCTGGTTGCAGCCAAAAAAACCAGGGTGGCAGGATGGTGCAAGGGAGAACAATTGTTCTCTGTTATATAGGTTGGTGCCTGTGTGAATGGAAGTTGGTGGTTCCATCCAATTGGTCCTGGAACACTTAGGGAGTTGTTTCTTCCTTCAAGTGGGTGCTAGAGAAACCAGAGAGTTGGTGCTCTCAAACAAGTTGGAGCTTGTAAAACAGAGGTAGTAGCGTCACATTGAGTTGGTGCTCAATTATAGATGATGTACATAACTTAAAAGACTGCCTATCATTTCGAAAAAGAAGAGGTTTTCTCCCTTTATGGGTTTCCTTGTGAAAATCTGTCTCTGTGTATATCTTATGTGTGAGCGATGCTCATTATTTATGTTGTCCATATGTAGTATAATATTGATGGTCACTTGGAGAAAGATTAAAAATGGTTTAATTGAATTAAAATTGTTTAAGAACAGTAACAACTGATTCACCCCCCCTCTCAGTTGTCTTAGTAATTTC
>ML815726.1:44123-55520 GCA_009831015.1 Picea engelmannii
ACCTATCTTACCACAGTTAAAACATTTGAATGGAAGCTTGCCTTGATATTTTCCTGATCCTTTCTTTAACCTTCTCACAAATTTTGCCTCGATATCATCTAAATCTGAATCAATATTCTTGTATGCCTTAAAAGGGGCTTCTCTAGTAATGGATTTATCTTTGTTGATTCTCATTTCATATGTAGTTAAAGTTCCTAGGAGTTGATCAATGGATAGAGTTTTAAGATCATTTAGTTCTTATATTGCAGAGACTTTTGGATTAAATTTATCAAGCAAAGATCTTAAAATCTTATGTACTAAATTTGATTCTTCAAACTTCTCACCAAGACCCTCCTTCATGGCATTCACAAGTTCTTCAACTCTTAAAAAATACTTTCTAACTGTTTCATCTTCATTCATCTTTAGTTGTTCAAACTTCAACCTGAATGTTTGAAGTTTGGCATCTTTTACTTTCTCATTTCCTTCATAGCTGCTAATAAGTTTATCCCACATTTATTTGGCAGTTTGAAGATGCATCACCTTTACAAACTCGGCTTCTGCAAGTCCATTCAAGATAGAATTCATTCCCTTAGAATTAAATATAAATTCTAACTTATCATCCTTGGAAACCAACACAATAGGCTTTGTATATCCAGTCTCTACTACATCCCAAACATCATCACCTAAGGCCATTAGGTATGTTCTCATTCTAACCTTCCAAAAGGAAAAATTTGTTCCATCAAACATAGGAGGCTTACTGGTTGAAGTCCCTTCATGACTTGTCATGTTTAAGCTTACAGATCTACCTTTAAATAAAAGGAACCCTCTCTGATACCAATTGTTGAAATTACTAAGACAACTGAGAGGGGGGGGTGAATCAATTGATATTGTGCTTAAACAATGTTAAGTCTATTAAACCATTTTTAATCTTTCATCAAGTGACCATCAATATTATGCATCATATGAACACCATAAATAATGAGCATCAATCACACATAAGATATACACAGAGACAAATTTTCACGAGGAAACCCATAAAGGGAGAAAACCTTTTTTTCTTTGAAATGATAGGCAATATTTTAAGTTCTATACATCATCTATTTTTGAGCACCAACTCAAAGTGAGGCTACTACCTCTATTTTACAAGATCCAACTTGTTTTAGAGCACCAACTCTCTGGTTTCTCTAGCACCCACTAGAAGGAAGCACCAAATCCCTAAGTGTTCCAGGACCGACTAGATGGAAGAACCTACTTCCACTTATACAAGCACCAACTTGCATATAGAAAACTCTGTGTCTTCCCAAGCACCACCCTGCCACCTTGTTTTTGTAACCACAACTAGATGGAAGCTACAACTCCCAATATTCAAGCACCAACTCGAATATCAGACGACCACAGTCCTCCCTAGCACCACCCTACCTCCCTAGTTATGAATAAGTGATTGAAAAACAAACAATAGAGGTGTCTCAAATCTTACCCCTTCTTTTCTCTTCTGCAATTCTTCTCTGCTTCAAAAACTGTTCTGAAATTCTGCTCTGCTTCACGCTATTCTGCTATTGTGCTCTGCTTCATTCTATTCTGCTATTATGCTCTTGCTTATGTCTCTTAAGTAACTGCTACTCATCTATGAGTTTTATCTCAAGCTCTGCAACCTTTAATTTTATACTTCTTACCGTTCATCACATTTTTCTGATCAGAACAGCCAACCTTACACAGTTTCTTCATGTCTCCTTTTATTCACACATGCCTCATCAATTACACCTCGAATCTTCTTGGGAAAAAATGCCTCAGCAACTGAATCACCAACCGATCAAGAATCATGAATCCATTTTTATAAATGAATCGTAACTGATTAATTAACTGTGAAGTGCAATAGTATCCATCCGATCATATTCAAATTCACCTGCACTGTTGGATTAAATTAGCAGGGTTTTGTGTTTATCTCATATGCCCACTAGCTGTGACCGAGTGTTAAATAGAATTTGAATTTTGTGATTTCGCATCTCGGCATTCCTGTGATAAAGGATCTCGAAACTCCAAGTTGCGATCGCCGAGACTCTGAGATGGAGCTTAGCACCACTAGCTTCTTCCCCTCATGTGACCATCAGTGGTGACCATAGGCTGCACCAAAAGGCGCTTCATATTTTGCGAACTTATAAACTTCATCGAGCCTGATCAACGGTCGATATATCCAATAATCCGACATTCTATATCTCATCGCTATCTCACATATCGTGTTCCTATGATGAAGGGTCTTGATGCTCCAAGTCACGATCGTCGAGACTCTGAGATGGAGCTTAACACTACCAGCTTCTTCCTCCATCTTCCGCAGATGTAACCATTGGGTGTGACCACAGCCTTATTCGAAAACGCATTTTGCACTTTTGTGTCTTGGGTATTCTGTCATGCTCTGATCTATCGCCACGTTCCCCTCTTGGATGAACGATCCAGATATTATCGCGATTTTTCCACTTCACGAGCCTTCTTCATGCCTGATCAACGATCCAAAATCCTTGGTGATCTGACAGTCCAGATCTTTTTGTGATCTTTCATATCGCGATTCCTGTGATGAAGAGACTCGATACTCCAAGTTGCAAACACCGAGATGGAACTTAGCAATTAGCTCCTTCCCTTAAGCCTTCAACGACGTGACCTTGAAATATGACCACTCGCCAATCAAACGAGAACTTCTCTCCTTTGATGTTCTAGTCAGTGAAGTGATGATGTTTCACCATGTGTCCTATGGAACCAATGGTCCAGATAATATCGAGATTTCACCACATGTCCTTCTTGAATCAACGATCAAGATCTTATCACGATGTCGCATATCGTGAGTTTGAACCTCTTTCCTTTGGATTTCCCGATCTACGAAACTCTGAAACGAAACCTTTGTGCTACTTTGAATGTTTTCCTCCTTCTGAGTTTACACTGCGAATATTTCCATTATCGCTATGCTATTGATCGTATTGATCTTCTCCATATGATCGTGCTGATCTTCGCCATCAATGACAAACATGCACCGTCAATGACAAAAACGCATACTCTGCCTCTGTCTAAAAACATGCCAACACCCCCCCCTAATGGTCACCCACTATTTGACAAAGTTAACATTGACTTGGTCAACTATCCTTGGAATTGCGACATTATAAAATGTATAAATATGTTTCATTTTACGGATGTTGCGACAATTTTTCTATAACAACAACGGTTCAAAACGGGTATAAGGTCTTCTTGGCGAACAAAAACAGTTTTTTGTTTCACATGTTATAATAGAAAAATATATTAGATATTCTTTTATACACCACTGAATTTTATAAGATAATAATTAGTATATGTTCATCGGGAAGAATGCTAGAAAACGTTAGAGGTGGGAGAAAAATTTAAGAGGGTGAAAAGGGTGACGCTAAATGTTATTTCCTTTGCAAAAATTGTTGTACTAGACATCCCGAAAGAGTTTTAATAGAAACAACTAAAAACATTGTATAAAATATGGACACATGGACGAGGGATCAAATGAATGTCGTCCCATGGTGATTAGCTATATATATTCATTATCTATTTTAATATTGTTTGTATTCTCAAACTTTTATACGGTTTTATACATGCTCTAATTTTTTATGATTGTTTGTAATTATAAAGTTAGATTTCCCCCTAACTTTCTGCAAAAAACACCAATTAGTAGCAGAAATGATCTTGTACAAGATGAGGAACATGAAGAAGACAATGAAGCTTAAGTTAAAGATCCCATGGAAGTAGATGACAATAATAACATAGTTCAAGATGATGGGACAAATCAAATGATCCAAGACTTATTCAGTCATCGAGATGAGGATCATAGGGATAGTAGTGATGGTATTTATGATCAACCTCTCTTTGAAAAGGAAAATAAATGACTTTATAAAGGGTCAAGAGAAAATATTTTCTCCACTACATTGTTGTTGGTGAACTTAAAGGTTACGAATCATTTTTCGAACACTTGTATGACACAGATCCTAAGATATGTAGTATGTTTCATCAAATCTACATAAAGGTTGAATTTTTCCCCCCTTTTTAGTGTTAGTTAATGTGTAAAATAAAAATGCAATATTTACAATTACTATTCTTTACATTAACTAGTTATTTTTATGTTTTAGATTGTTAGATGAATTTATGTTACCCTCGTCAAATATTTTACCTTGCACATATAGAGATTTACATGCCATTATGAAATACATTAGAATGGAGTATCAAAGTATAGATGCATGTCCTGATGATCATATTATATAGTATGGACAACATATATTGTGCGACGTCCATTGTGGGCTTGGACAATGAAAGTAGAGATGACACGTGTCCACTAGAATCATCACACAAGTGACGGTATATGTACTATAGGTAAAACAAATTCATGTGAAACAACATTTGAGGGGGTCTGATGTTTGTCATTCTCCCGGCAATATAAACTGGCAATTTCTACAAACACGTCGTCGAAAAATGACCCAAATTTACTAGTGCATGAACAAATCAGAAGCAGTAGCCAACTAGTTCATGACGATCTCACATATCAAGGACCCATTGGCATCCATTGGAGATCCAATAGAAGATGTTGAAATCGTGACTACTACAATCAATGGATTTGCCTCCTCTTGGGATCCATTTGTTCAAGGGATTTGCACCAGAAGAAAATTTCCCAAGTTCAACAAGTTATGGGTAGACTCCACCCAAGAGGAAGCTAGATTGATGTACAAATCAAAGAAGACTAATGATGATGAAAATCAAGCACTTGTTTCCCAAGTGAATATGAGAAAGGAAAGGGAAGAAGGAAGCCTGAAGAATACTAAGAAACCACGCCATAGGAAGGATGCGTCAAATATCAGATGTTACAACTACAAGGATATGGGACATTATGCCGCACAATGTCCTCTTAAATATGAAAAGGGAAAGAAGTACCATGCACATGTAGTAGATGTTGAAGAGAAAAATTCAAAGGATGAAGAGTATGTCCTTTATCCAGTAGTGCTTCCAAGCACATGACTGGGGTAGAAGACAAATCAAGTGGGTTAGCAAGAGCTAAACTCCAGATTTTCATATCATGTTTGATATTTTTATACTGCTGCAGTTTATGTAAGTGTTGCAGTCTTTAAATTATATTATTGCTAGTTTAGTAAACACTTGATTATTTTGTTACGACTACCATTAAATGAATTCTTATATTAATAATGAACTTGTTTACAAGATAACCTGATCTCCTCTAGGAGAAGTTCTTGGTTGGTGACCCTGTCTTAGGCATGTTATCTTGTAAATTCCATGGAGGTTACCATGGAGATGTTGTTCTTGTTTCTTGTTCCAGGAAGGTCATAGATAATAGATCTAAGAGGGAGCTAGAATGATGGTTGCTGAAGGAAACAATCTAGATGGTCTCTAGCCAAGACATGAAGAATAATATCAAGACATAGAGTTGTGCACATCCATGTAATGAAGGAGAAGAGGAGGTCAACACATGCAGAGGGAGAATATGAGTCCAAATATTATATAGCTTCAGAGGGAGTCAATATTTAGAGGGATTATGTAGACTCAGAGTGAGCCTAAGCTCAGAGAGAGTCGGTTTCTTAGAGACCTTCATTCAAAAAGTATTCCTCCTCAGATTCATAGTCAGATGGGAGAGACGTCCTCCAAGACTAACAAACAAAAGGCTAGATCGAAGCTTTAGAATATTTGAGGAGATATGATATCTCTTGGGAGGATTCCCTTGTTTCAATGACAAAGGAGGAATCCAGTCAGAAGGATTGGGATATGGAACTTTTTCCTTAATTTTGAAGAAAGAAGGGAAGTCAATGGTGACTTCCAAGTTGATCTACAAGATCAAGAATGTTGCATATGGCATCATAAGAAATACAAATCTTGATTTTTGGCTTGAAGATTCTATGACGGGACACTTTCTCCAGTAGCCAGAAGAAGTGTACATAGAGAAACCACAAGATACATGAGAAGGAGTCTCATGTATGCATATTGAATAAGGCTTTTTACGAGCCTAAATAGACACCGAGGGCATGATATGCTAGATCAGATAATTACTTGATGAACTTGGGAATAATTTTCCATTGGTTCTATATATGGATGACCTATTATTGATAAGAGATGAGAAGCTCATAGTTGGGTGCAAGAGGGAGATGACTTCAGAGATTGAGATGAAGGATCTAGGTCTGATGCATTACTTATTGGGATTGGACGTGTGGCAAAGAACATATGATATTTTCCTTAGTCAAGGAAAATATATTGTTGAGATATTGCAGAGATTCGGGATGATGGACTGAAAAACCATGAACACACCCATGATGATAAATATGAATCTCTTGAGTGATTTATCTTCAGATTTGGTGGATCCTGCAATGTACAAACAACTAATTGGATCCTTGATGTACCTGGTTAACACCAGACCAGACATATTATTTTCAATGAATAGTACATGGTTAAACCTAGACATGTACATTGGATGGCAGCAAAACATATGTTGAGATACCCACATGGTATGATTGGATATGGATTGAGATATGCCTCGGATGGAAATGTGAATTTTCAAGGAGATACAAACTCTAATTGGGAAGGGAGTGCAGTGGATCAAAAGAGTACTTCCAGATGTTGATTCATTCTGGGATCAGGTAAGATCTCATAGTTGAGCAGGAAGAAGACATCAGTGGAACTCAGTAAAATAGAGGTAAAGTATATAGAAGACGGTATTGCAAGCCGTGAATAAGTGTGGCTTTGTAATTTTATTGTAGGAATTCATCTGAGACATGATGAAGAAGAGAGAAGTGAAGCTCCACTACACATCCACAGATGAGAAAAATTCATAAATTATCACCAAGATTTTTTCTAAGGAGATGGACAGACACGTAGCATTGGTAAGACATTATCCCAGATTGGTCATGCTAATTTGACCAAGGGAGAAGGATACATTCACTCATAGGATTAGCCATGATGGTTTCGCTAGTGGTGAATGGCCCAGACACAGTCTTTCTCTTATTAGTCATGTTTATTTGACTAGGAGTGAAAAATACTCGAGGTGCTCCAAATACAAGTTTGGAGGGATACAAAATGTCCACCCTTGTTGAGAGGGAGGTGTGTTTTTTTATTCTCATGCCGGCTAACCCCTCTAGCCAAGGGTTCCCTAGATTAGTCATGTGAGGTGACTGAGGGGGTAATGAACTATCAGAACTAATGAGAGAATAAACATCACACACATAGTTATGATGACTTTGGGAGTAGCTTCATGCAACTGGATGAGACTATAACTATTCATGATGTCATTGTAGTAGTTGTGTGCTACTAGATCATTGATGTATAACCATAGGTATGACTATGGTTGATGGCATTGTAGTAGCTATGTGGTACTAGATCATTGTTGTATAGTCATACAAATGACTATGGTTGATGGCATTTTAGTGGCTATGTTCTACTATTTAATTTTTTCATAGTCATTTAGATCCTGACTATGGACGATGGCATTGTAGTAGTTGTGTGCTACTAGCTAATTGCTACATAGTCATGGAGATTGCAGACTATGGTTATTGTTGATGGCACGGTAGTAGTTGTGTGCTAGTATTTTATTGTTGCATAATCATAGAGACTATTGGATTGCATGGTGGTATCTTGTGTATCTATCATTTGATTGCAGGAGATAGACATTGTGTCTCTAGATAATAGTTGTGTGCTACTAGGAGTGGTTTTGTACCACTGGATAGTATTCATGTACTACTATGGATCGACACAATCATGTTCTATCGGATGGCATTGTAGTAGTTGTGTGATACTAGTTGATTGTCATAGAGACCACCAGATCACATTGGGAGTAGTTGTGTGCTACTTGATTCTAGAGACTGTGACAGATGATTCGAGCTACCGATAGAATTGTGGTAGTTGTGTGCTACTAGCTGATTGTAGAGTAGCTAGTGGACTAATAGATGAAGACATCGTGAAAGATACCTCCCTAGTTAAGAGAGAGTGTTGATGTTTGGTAGCTACAAGAATAAATTTCCCTCCTAGATGACCTTTCTTAGATGAGGAGAAGATTCCAAAAGCAAGAGATCCATTGGAGAGATGTTGAAATACCACATAACAGAAGTCGAGCCATAAGGATAGAGAATAATGAAAATATACCTTCCCATAAGAGAAGTCGTACCAACTAGAAGGACATGAAGACTATAAATAAGGAGGCACCTTAGATCATTTTTTCATGAACTCACACTCTCTCAACTACACAAAAGCAAGGCGCGAGTTTGGAGAAGGTGACGAGACTCAGTTTCTTCTTGTTTAGTCTTTTTATATCTCTCTCTTGTGTGCTACTCCTTGAGGAGGAGAACTATCTTGGTATAGTGTTGTTGCTGTTGTAGTGATATTTACGGTTGAGATAGCCTTTGTGCTAAGGTTTATCTGTTTGGACTTGTTTTGTGAACATAATCTATATCTAAGAAAGGTTGTTGGGTTTTTCCCCCATTTGGGGTTTTCCTAGGATAAATCTCTTGTGCTCTTTTTGTCTCTTGTTTATGCTCCTACTGCTTCTTAGTACATGATATATATGTTAATGGTAATGAAGTAAAAGAACACTAGTAACACTAATTCTCTGTAAATCAGCAAAATGTAACAACAAGGTGGTATTGTTTAGTCATAAGGTGGTCCCTAATGTGGGTCTTTTTGTATAAATTTGATGAGAAATTTCATTGTTGAGTATTTTAGTTACGAGGATGGCAAGGAGGGGAAGGTTATTTTTATTCTCCACCTCCATGGTAAGCTTAATATTATTGCATTAAGAGTTAAGATGATTGGAATTTTCTAAGCTCCTCTTCCTCATAGGACCATTAAATAAAGGTATTGTCCTCGATCCTAATCTAGAGACTAGGTTTAACTGAGTATGAATTAAGAGCAATGACTTTGAATTGTTCCATGAGTAGGTTGATAATTACAAGGGAAAAATAGGACCACGTTGTGATGCCTTCCATTTATTCATAGATTTAATTACAATGACTTTCGTTTATTCATAGATTTCATTATTGAAGAAAAAGAAAGTGCATTCATAACGAGATTGGTAGTGTCATCATTAACAAGGGAGATAGCATCAAATATGAATAGTCCCTGCTTCTTGATTTGATATAAGACGTAGGGATCATAAACAAATTTAAAGAGTGAGTATGTGATGCAATGAAATAATAGTTGCGAGTACGTGAAACACCAAGCACATCACCAATAGCTGTGAGTGTGTGAAACACCGAGCACATAAAAAACAGAAGGAAAATACATCACAGAACCTAACGACAGACATGTTAATTACGCCGAAGGCGTTCTTTAAGGGAGAGGTTTTTTCCAATTTTTTCATCTGTCCAGAGCGTATGGAGGGAAATCATGTGTCAATAGAATATGTTTCAGAACGTTCAGCCAAACATTTTACGTGGTAACGTCGATATGGTTCAGAACATTCTAGATGGAAGAAGAAACACTTGGATGGAGAACTGTGCCTTCATCTATGATGTCGGTGCTATTCCACATCTGGTGCCCCTTCTCTCATCTGAAGACCCTAAGACGTAGGAAAACAACACAAATGGGGTCGTGGAAGTTGACGCAGTGCCTCTGCTGGTGAAACTTATAACAGAAGAAGTTTGTGAACAACCGGGCCTAGCCGACAATGCTCTGGCCGTGCTCACCATGGTGGTATCTACCCTCGAAGCCTCTGTGATCCCTACCCCCGTCATGGCCTGAGGTCACAGAATCGAGTATGTCCCGGAGTTGTTGCTCGTTCTCAGCAATGGTGTCAAAGGGGTCGAGAATGATAAATTGTGAAGTAAGAAATGCAGAGAGAAAGAATAGAAAAGAAAAAAGTATATTAGAATATATGAAGAAGAGTATAATGAGAAGTAAGTTTGAAGAAGTACTATGCAATGGGAGATGGCTGAGCTAAATAGGCTCAAGCAAATCAAGAATAGAAAGTACAGCTGGCCAGGACAGCTAGCAGTGTACAGTCAGCCTGTTGAGGTTACATTATATTTAATACTCCCTCTTAAACTCAACAGTTACAATCATCAGCACTGATTATGCCTAAGTGTTGTCTCTGAAAATCAAAAACCGATTTTCCTAGTGGATTTGTAAAGATATCCGCAAGATGATCTCGAGAACCACATAATTGTAGTGCAATATCACCATTATTGACTAGCTCTCGTATGAAATGAAAACGAGTGTCAATGTGTTTGCTTTTCTCATGAAACACATGATTTTTGGATAAAGCAATTGCTGAAGTATTGTCACAAAAAATAGGAGTTGGATCCTTTTATGTATGTGACATATCTTTCAATATTCTTCTCAGCCACACAACTTGACAAGAAGCTGAGGTAGCAGCTACATACTCTGCCTCTGCAGAAGATATTGAAACAATTGGTTACTTCTTTGATGCCCATGAGATTAAGTTTGTGCCCAGTTGAAAAACATGTCTAGATGTGCTTTTCCTGTCATCTAGGCTGCCTAAAAAATCACTGTCTGTGTAACCAGAAAGTTGATTACTATCAGATTTAGTGTACCATAAGCCAAAATTGAGAGTTCATGCAACATATCTCAGAATTCGTTTCGCCATTTTCCAATGAGAATCTTTGGGTAATTCCATGAATCTGGAAACAAGGCTGGTTGCATACATAATGTCAGGCCTAGTTGTTGTAAGATACAACAAACTTCCTACTAAAATTTTGTACAGGGTAGAGTCCACTATAGGACCTTCATCATTCTTGCTCAATTTTGTGCCTAGTGGTATGGGGGTTTTTGCTGGATTGCATTCTTCCATGCGAAATCTTTTGATGATGTCTGTTGCATACTTTTGCTGACAGACAAAAATGACTTTGGTTGATTGATTAACCTCAATCCCTAAAAAATATTTCATTATGCCAACATCTGTCATCTCAAACTCAGATTGCATGGCATGTTTAAAATTTGTTAAATGAATATTTCCTGTAAATATCATGTCATCAACATATAAACATACAATGAAAATTTTACCGTGCTGATCTGTTTTGGTGTAAAGAGTTGGCTCATTTTGGCTTCTGCTGAAACCACTTTTGAGCAGATAAGTGTCAATTCTATTGTACCAAGCTCTTGGAGATTTCTTTAAGCCATATAAGGCTTTCTTCAACCGATATACTTTGGTTGGGTGCTCTTGGACTTTAAATCCATGTGGTTGATCGACATAAACTTCTTCTTCTAAGAAACCATTCAGGAATGCTGACTTGACATCCATCTGGTATACTTTCCATTTGTGTTGTGCTGCTATGGCCAATAGAGTCCTTACAGTGTCTAATCTTGCTATTGGAGCAAAAGTTTCACCATAATCAGTACCTGGTTGTTGTGAGAATCCTTTGGCAACAAGTCTTGCCTTGTGTTTTTCGATCTGCCCTTTTTCATTGAGTT
>ML815726.1:62480-90959 GCA_009831015.1 Picea engelmannii
TTCAATCGGGAATTTTAGTCTGGAATAATAAATTGTGAACCAAATGTTTTATTTTTAGAAGAGATCTTAATTTTAGCATTGTTTACATATCTTTCTCTTATATAATTCAACTTTTAATGTTAAATGATGCATTTGGTATTCACTTAGTTATGTTGAATGTGTCTTTTAAGGGACACATCACACTCATTTCTTTTCACTAGAGATAGATCGACATTTACCATAAATGTTTGGAAATCCCCTGCCACCTATCCTCCTATCTCTACCCATGAGCTCCTCTCCATGAGAAGACTTCCTTGCTTTTGTCCACCGACTTGTTGTACTGTAAATGGAACTCCATTCTTGATAGATTATAAAACATTAATATAATATGTAATGTTAATCATAACCAAGGTTCAATTCTCAACCATTATTCAAACATCTCATACATGTACCTCTACCCACAACATTACCATTTAAAGTATATATGTAAAATAAGAACGTTGTCAAAGTCATAGGAGTCATTTGCACACTTTGAAATTTCTTTGTTCTTATAAATAAAGGATTATCATTAACAACTATGGGCCCCAAGGCCATTGGATTAAATAGACTATTCCACAACATGCAATTTCTTCTTGTTTGAGTTTCTCCAACAAAATCAATGAAAAACATTGTCTCCAACATTAAATGGTGATTATGCACTAGTGATTATATCAATCATTAACCCAATTCCTTTGAGACTTTCCCCGTGTTGTTTTTTCCTTTCACATTGTTTTTAATATTAACTACATTAAACATCATATGTTAAAAGTGGGTGATATTAAACATAGATCCAAAATTTGCAACTAATATTTAATCAACTCATCTCAAGTGTGTGGAGTTTCTTCAACAATCTAAACTACATGGAAATATCTCTTTGGTACATTTCTATTCTATAAACTCAAACTTATTAAAATAGAGTGAGATTGAACCATGAGAAGATGTCTTAACAAAAGTATGCTAAATACTAATCTAAATTGTACATTTCTTAAATAAGAATATTTTTTGATAACTTGAATAGGAATACATGGATGTAGGTTTTTTTTTTAGGGTTAGGATTAGTCGGAGTTGCTTGGATTCTATATTCCACAAAATATTGGAGGAGAATCATCTAACAATCAAATGGGTATTATATGAATTTTACTTTGAGGGGAATTTAATGTCAACAACATCATCTTTGATTTTTATGCACTCTAGCCCATTGATCCCATCTCACCTATTTTATTTTTCACATTATGATTAAGTTGTACCAGTTACCCACAAAAATGTCCCAATACATAACAATCAACTTCAGTGCTCTCTTAATCCAATATTCCTCCTACTATATGTCCATTTATGATTAATTGGTTGGAATCTTATTTTTGACAACACTATACATGACTACCATCTACATACGAATGAATAAAAATAGTTGAATATATCCTCTATTGATTATTCATCTATCATCCAAAAGAAACACATGAGCATAACAATCACTAGAACAATTCGGTGTTTTCTTTCCCCTAAAGCAGGGGAAAGGAAACACTGAAGTGGATGAAATCTATCCAATACATGCAATGACATCTAGCCAATACATGCCCAATCCCCATGTATCCCCAAAAAACATTGAGTCCTAATGTATCCCAAAAAACTCAAAGTTTCATATGAAACATTTACATCAGATCAAATTTTTAACTTCACATAGAGCATGGGAAGCAATCTCAACACAACAATCTCATGCAGAGAATAATGTCTCACTTTGTCGATACTGTATCCAAATGTTTATGTAAATGCATTGAACCAAAAACCTGGTTCCAATCTAGAGATGAATCCTATAATAAGGACACATATGCAACATAAGTTCTAACTTAGTGTTTATGGACATGGTGCTATCCTTTTCGATCTTGAAACACAAAATTGCATCCTTTCTTCTACTCACTTATGTTGTTATCTTAATCTTAAACCATAAGTGATTATAATCCTTCTAATATCGACATATAATTGCATCGAGTAAGCATATATGTCAAGTGTATCAGTGCCCTTTGATATGGTTATGAAGCTCATTGTTGGAAGGAAATTGAATATAATGCATGTTTACCAAACCAAGGGAGAGGAAAAAAGCACTCATAGAGTGATTTTGATTTTGATTGGTCCTAGTGGTTGCATGAGGACATATTTTTGTGATTATATTTTATCCCTTTTTGACATCTACTCCTACCATTTCCAAGTCTACCATTGTTATGTTATGTTGAAAGAAAAATAAGAAGAAGTAAAGGCCAATTTTTGAGATTTTAAGTAGGTTTTGCAGTGTCAATGATAACCAGTGATTTGGTTATCATTCCCTTTCCCATTTGGTTGCTATCATTCCCTTTCCAATTTGGTTATCTTATTTCTATAGTTAACCATTGTCACTCTTAGATCTAATATTTAGGACTATAAAAACAAAAACTAGAGATCTCATTTATTGTTTTATCGATTTAGAAAATCCCCTCACATTATTCCATAACTAGATCAGTCAAGCAAGAAAAAAGAAGAATGATGTGTCCCTTCATCATAGGTGCATTCAAATTTATCCAACTATAAGACCTTCTGAAGTATTTATTTTCATCAAAAAAACAAATCTCTTGATCTTTGAACAACATAACCACCTTGATTCACTTCAATGTTCCATTTCCCGCTTCAAGGATATGCTAAAAAATGTTTTCTATTTTATTTCATTTTCATATCAAATTATGATTTGACATTTCATTAGTAAATAGCTTTAGATGATATCTAGAATAAAGAAAAAATACACATGTAACATCTTTTGTTTTTTCTATATATTTGGAAAAAATTATTCCCCCATTCACTTCTCTATATTATTTTTGTTTCATGATCTATTCTTTCACTAAATATGATTGTCATAAAAAAATATGTTAATTTTTTTCGGAGTTCCCTTTCCCCGCTTCGGGGGTATGCTAGTAATAATCATGATCAAGAGCTACAAAAAAAAACTGGTACTGAATCATGGTCAAGAGATTAAGACTCTGATTGTGTATCTATTGCTAGATATGGCACTATAAGGTATGTTGTGGGTGACTCTTCAATAGATCGAACTACCTAAACTAAGGTAGCTCCACCACAATTCAATGATACTCCAATATCCAAAGATTGGATAAGATAGAAACAAATATAAAATATATATGACATATCTAGATGGGATAAGTCTGATGAGAGAGTGGGTTAGTTGTAAATTCACGATGAAGGGATAAAAATGTATGCTAGAAACCCAATATCTTCGAGGTTGGCTAAAATTTCTACTTTTTGGTGTTTTTGGTCGGAAATAGAAGATTGAAATTTGGACAAAATCTCTATTTTGTGTTATTTAAATTGGGTTTTTGATTGCATAAATGAATTCATCCTGATGTATAAATGGATTTAGTATGCTTAAAAACCATTGGGCACTCAGATTATACAAACTTAGCCACTCAAGTTTTCATATCCAACTATTCCTCACCCTATTTCGAACAAAATCAAACAAAAACAATCACCCAAAAACAACCCAAAAATAGAATGTTTAATACTTTATATCTCCCATCCTTAAATGATTTGAAAACATATGTCCCATCCTTAAATTCTTTGAAAACCTATAACATCTCATTAAGACACTCAATTTGGAATCCTTGAATGTCTTGTCATCGTGAAATCTGAATGATATACAAATAAAATACTTAAATATATTACTAGGTGATCTGCCCAAGAAGGAGATCTACTGGAGAAGGTGACCAAATAAGCCATTTTTGGGTAGTTGACCAAAAAATCAACAGGAGCACAAATCGGAATAGAGGCGCACCATTGGTTTGGGTAACCAAGTAATGAAGATCTAGTGTCGGGATGATCTAAGAGTAGCTGAGAGGATGTGTCTATCTCGGTGTGAGTCTGTGGGATCAAAGGGAGAAGCTCAGTGCAGCCATAGAAGAGGGAGCACTTACTTCATCCCGACAATGGAGAAACCATGAAAGGTGCAAACCCCAGGTTGGTGCGCCCTCCTTTCTACCTCAGGAAACTTGCAGAAAATCGACTTTCTCCCGGAGAGATTGGCTAGCTAATGGATTACTATCGCTCTCATATGTGGAAGAATGAAAAATAGAGTAGCGAGGGTGAATCCATGAAGAAATGCGCACTAGCTAACCCTAAGAATGCCTGTAACATCCATGTTTCCCCCATCTTGTAATTAATCATAAAATAGGATTAC
This sequence comes from Picea engelmannii, assembly GCA_009831015.1. Taxonomy (NCBI): domain Eukaryota; kingdom Viridiplantae; phylum Streptophyta; class Pinopsida; order Pinales; family Pinaceae; genus Picea; species Picea engelmannii. The sequence continues at coordinate 66,709 of ML815726.1, forward strand.
CATGCTAAGGCATGTGGACAGTGTAAATGTATTATCATTTGAGTTGCCAATAGCTGACTGTGGGGGTGAAACCTTGAAAGTGATAGACATGATATCACTAGAGGAAAGAATGTGAAAACTATAAGAGAGGGCTCATTATATCAAATAACCCCAAATTTCCCTTGATGGGGATAATAAATATCCTTTGGATCCCAAGGATAGAAACCAGTTAATGAAGAAAGGACCATTGGTTGAATTATCAACCACTCCCATGAATGGAAGCATGGTCTGATTGCATAATGTCAGCTCAAAGTACCACTGGGTATAACAGACCAAGTTCACCCGAGTTCCCTTCTGACAGAAGGAACATGATGGGTCAAGAACCATCCTAGGGAAAATATATAATAAAATTGGTAAGGATAATGCGGGAGCTCCCCAGTAGATGAGGAATAGAAGTTTGCAAGCTTGATTCCATGATAAACCTCGCCTGGGGCCATAACAGAGAAATAAATCTATGAAAGTTTGCAGAGAACAGAACCCGAGAGGAATATGAAACAGAGAAAGAATCCTTGAGAACTTCAAGAGTTCCCTGGTGATATCATGGCTTGGCATGGGGGTGGCTAGAGTGATAAGAATGAATGCCTCTGAGCCTATGGTCAGGTGGAAGGACGAACACCCACATTCAGTTAGTTGGATACCACCTGTAATAGATAAGTAATCACATATCTTGTGTATTTAAGTGGTACTGTGAATTAAAGTTGGATATCCTATGAATGTTGTAGGGATCAATATGTTTGCTTAATGATTTATACTGTACCATTTTTCTGACTTCTTGATTTTGTAATTAGGAAAGTAGGAAATTTTATGAATTGGACATGTTTTTATACTCGTAAATGCATGTGTCCTGCAGTGGCTTAATCCAGAGCCACGAACTGCAAGTTCGTCGACCGTGGGCATAGTTTCATGTATGCATTTCGACCCTCCTAGTAGCTCTGAGTCCCTTGGAGGAAGGAGTTTGTTAAGCTCAAGAGAGGTAGTGCATATATGCACAGGCTATCTGGGAGGAAAGAGGAGACCAAGAACCACTTAATTTCTAGACTTGATGAAGGTGCACAAGAGTTTTGCAGAAGACCCTTCTAAGTGTTAAGTTCAGGAGAAAGAGCGCAACACTCCTCAATCCTTCATAACTGATGAAGCTTAGGAAGGATAGAGAGATTCAAGTATCAAAAGGGAATATCCTTTTGTTTGGAAGAAGAACGAACGAGACGTTTCGGGAGGATCCAAGGATCTATCAGGACCCACCTTGACCATCGGATTTGTGAGTTCAGAGTTTGCGTGACGGGAGAATCGTGCACTGGTGAGACTAAATCTCTGAAACCCGAAGTCGTGATGCAATTTGGATGGTATATCCAAGGATATATTGGCACCCACCTTGACTGTCGGATCTTTGAGTGTAGAGTTTGCGCGACAGGAGAATCGCGCGTTGCTGTGATTAAACTTCTGAAACCCAAAGTTGCGATGTGATCTGGACCGTTGGATCGAGGAAGGTCATGGACCATTGATCCCACATGAGCATATTAAATCAAGGAGTACGTGGGAATTTTAAATTCCCTAAGGACTAAGCTCACAAGAGACTATCCCTTTTCATAAGCGTAGATGAAGTCTAAGAGGTGAACTTGTTTCAAGTTTGTAAGATCACAAGGGAAGAGGAAGTCAAGACCCATACATTAGGTATCACAGGAAGTAAATCGAATGTCGATACCTTCAAAACATCTGAAATCTTCCAAGTCAGGGAAGAAAGCGAAAGCTTAGGAGGAGGAAAAATAGTGACCATTGGATCGAGCACTGTGAAAGACTTGAACCGTTGGGATCCACATCTAGACAATTATAAGAGCGCACAGGAGGAGATCAGATCCAGGCCATCATATCTGAGTGTGAGGACCAAGACTCATTGGATCCCAAGGAAAGTTCATGAGGCCTAACCCTTTGAAAGTGCATAGGAGAGTGGACTTGCAAACCTCCGAAGTCAATCGGAACCATCTAATGTCAGGATAGATACGTGGCATAAGATCCACAACTTGGGAGTTTTGTGGACAAGGAGGAGGACAAACAACCGAAGTAGATCCCGTTCATTGATCACCAGGGGGATACGTGTGAGGAGATCATGTATTTCAGGTAAAATCACTCCAGAGAAATGGGTGCATAAGATTTGAAACTCCCGAATCCCTGAGAGTAGAAGAGTCGAAGCGTCGAAGCGTCGAAGTGTCAAAGAGCCGAAGCGTCGAAGGGCCGAAGCGCTAAAGAGATGAAGAGATAAAGAATCAAAGGAATCTGAACAATTACATCCAGAGAGACACGTCGTGATAGATCACAAGCTTTGAGTAAATTTCATTGGAGTTTTAGTTCATAATAGAGATTCTTGAACCCCGAAGACCCGAAGTGAATCTGGACCATCAGATCTAGAGGGACGCAAGGTGACAGATCGTGGACTCTAGAGAAATCTATTCGACATTTTTTAGTTGATATTTGAGACTCTTGAAGTCCAAAGAGCCAGAGAGATGAAGTAAATCTCAACCATCTGATCATCTAAAGTAGATCTCAGTCATCAGATCGTCTGAAGTAAATCTCAAGGGTTGGATCGTCCGAGGTGAATCTGGACCATCTGATCCAAATGAAATGTGGCATAAATCAGTGGATTTCAAGTAAAGTCCCGAAGTACTTCATAGCCATCAGATCAAGAGGATAGATGGCATAAATATGTATATTTCGAGTAAATACCCGAAGCAAGCCTCAACCATCTGATTCAAGTGGACATGCCATAGGAATCCTCTTACTTTGAGGGGAAGTGAAGTTTGAGATTTGAGATCTCAGAAGTTCGGATACCCGAAGGAAATCGTGACCATTTATCGAGCAAAGGTGCCATAGGACCGTTGATCTAGTTAAAAGGTCAAGCACCTAAATAAGAGACAAAACCGTTGATTGAGAAGGATAGGTGACTGCAAATTGTCAACTATGGAATATTGACGTACAGAAGAAAGGAAAGTTTGAGAATTGAGAATTTTGAAGTCCAGAATTCCAAAACAAATCACATCTGTTGATTCACAAGAGGTCATATTTCAAACACAACTTTGAAAGGGATAGATCTAAGTCATCAGTTCAGAGGCACCGTCAATATTGTGAGATCGACAGTCCCATAGCATTGCAGGGATTGAAGATGCGCAAACTTTAAAAATTTGAGGGTGGGTCGCAATCCAAACCATGGTTTTGAGGAAAGGACATGTGGAGGCTCGAAGATAATTACGGGCACAAAGGTAGTTTTGTTTCAAACCTCCTTTGGCCATGCCCACAATTGTCTGTTTGTGTGAGGATATCATCCAAGGTCACCTCAAGGAGGGGCTTATCAGAAAAGGGGCTAGCGCCCAAACTCAGATATTTCCCAAGAGCGAAGGGAAGGTCCCAGGTACCATTAGACCGACACCCAGAAGTTGAAAGGGTCTTCATTTTATTACAGAGAAAGACCATCAGGGTCTCAGAGAGTCATTGGCTTCAGAATCAGAGATCCTTGATTGGGAGGTTAGACTGGTTCCCCAACTTCCCAAATTAGAAACCATGGATGGAGAATATGTCCTTTAAGAAAAGAAAAACATTGTATGCCCTGTCGTGGCTGTGTTACAAATTGGTATCAGAGAATGGTTACAACACTTGGCCTACTTGGGCTCATGTACAAGTCGTGTAAGGAGGTATCGTTATCTTCATTTACTCATTGAGTAGAAGGACTGCAGATTGAACCTGTGATTTTGGGAATTCTTGTTGAATTTCAGCAGGAGAATTTCTTTATCCCTTTGTCAAAGTGATAACTTATCTTACCGAAGTAGGTATATGCTAATTAACATCTATAATAAGACTTGGATGTGGATAGCTGAAGGTGGTAGGGTTATGTCAACAGAAGCTAAAGCCCAAAGGATGGATCACCTGGTGTTCGTAAAACTGCTTCTAAGCATGGGAAGTTGGAACTTCAGGCACTAATTATGGTATATTATATAATGGTTAATACCTTTGTGGGCTTAAAGGAATTTGGTAGGATCAGGTAGGATCCCTGTAAGTTATAGTTACTTCTCTATATTAAAATTAGAGTATATAACTCCTCGTGACCAGAGAAAAATGAGATGGGTAAAACCCTATGGACGCTGAGGAAATAAGGTTTTATTTCTATATGTTGTTGCACAAAGAGTAAAGTGACCATGGTTGGTTATTTCCTTGAGAAAACGCAACATCAATACGAGATATGACGATGAGATTAGTCATGTAAGTGACTGAAATCTCAAACTAAAGGACACTAATGATGAAATTAAACTATCAAGTGAATCCATGAGGTAAAAAGGTGAAAGAGATTCACCTACTTATACACAAATATGTATACATGATCATAAGGATGATTGGGAGATCCTTGGAAAAATGATATAGAAAACTGATATGTCCATGTGTCTGAATGACATGGAAAAAGTGCAAGCAATAAGATAGCATGATGAATACTTATCTGTGTTTAATTATGCTTGACTACATGGGTTTAATGCATTATGGATCTTCCTAATATGAATCATGATAGTAATACCAGTTAGGTATGAATGATATTAAACGTGCAAGTGATGCACATGTATGATGTAAGTTAACAAAAATAGAATATGTATGGATACATAATTTGGGTACATGAAAAAGATGCATGTTTATATTCCTTATGGGATATTTGCTAAAATGTTGAAGCTAACTCATGGCTAAGTCCATCACAAATATTGATGGATATGCAATAAGAAAGTTGTATGATGAAGGAGTTCCCTATGGAGGAACTGTGTGAAGACTCTGCCAGAAAAACAAAGTCAGAACTTTAATGACTACTGAGAATTAAGCAGTGAGCCACAAGATTATATATATATACCAGAATCCTGGATTACATATTGAAAAACATCATGTAATGAATAGAAGACTAATACTAAATCTTGACCATTCTGATAACCGAATGGTAACAAGCAAGATGTATAGGTTCATGATTCATTATGGGAAAAATATTTTGCTATTAAAGCATGCTGATGTATCCTAAGAGTTAGGATGAGACTAACCCAAGGCTTCTCAAGAAAAGAGAAAAAATATCACAATAAGAAGTAGATTTCATAAGTAAACGGAGAGAAAAGGAGGAACACTTTCCTTACCCTAAGCACCCTAAATTGTTTAACAGAGATGTAGGATTAAAAGATCAGTTGTGGAAACCTGTATAGTTGGTAAAAGGAAAGTAAACCCCCTAAGTATGATTAAATGAATAAATGAGTACGTTTAACTGAATAGGCTTGGTTGAAGCCATGATTAAGGAAAGGTAGTGAGGCCTTAGAGATAACTCGACTGGGCTGAAAAGTCCCAAGCGGTGTAGAAAGAGTTGGAAGAAGGGGATAGTCCTCAATTCTTTCCTTGTTGAGTATTAGTTTTTCTCTTGGATGAGAAAGATGGTATGCTAATGAAAGTAAAAAGGTTTTGACACCATAGTGATAAGGATTGTATCACTGAAGATACAATCAAAGCCTGTTTGTGTTGCAGTTGTGGAAACATTTGAGGATAATGTGATGAAGTGCATAAAGATATGATAGGACATTTTGAAGATGTTTTATGAATTTGAATGTTATGATACATGCATTTGGTTTAATATTACAACTAATGTAAATGTGACTATGATGATGCATGCTATGTATAGAAAAGAATTGTATCTGTTGAGGAAGATAGTTGCCAATGATGGGAAACCTCAAGAAGAGGATGACTAGGAGAAGGTTGTGGTTGAAAGATTGTTGACAGGGCTGTAAAAGTCCCCATAAAGCACCATTTATCAGGTAAAAATTGGAAAGAGGGTACTAGCAGCTAAAAACCAATATACGGATGGTTGTGCCTATGTGGCACAAGGTATGAAGGGATTTGGTAAGAACCCCTTCTGAAATATTTATTGTCTTAGTGTTATGCATGAACTTTTGAAAGGAAGTTGTATGCCTTGGGTACCCTAGGAAGGTATGATTTAGGAAGGATAACATGAATGATGGAGGTATGAACCTCTGGTAGTAAAAAATTTCTGTAACCCTTGGGATATTTCATGAACTCATATGTCATTAATGCATTGACCAATAAAGGAATTCTTAAAGGCATTCATGTGAAACTTTTGAGTTCATGTGTACTGATTTGGGATCGTGATCGGCCTATAGTAGGCAATATGGTCCTACTATAAGAATGAAAGAAAATGAATATTCCATATGAGGAAAAGTTTGGTTAAATTCCAACACACCATGGCCAAGAACTGGTCAAAGTGTGACGAACTTGAAAATAATGCAAGAGTGCATTGGGTATGAATGTGGCCATGAATAATTGGCACATTTGTTAAAATCCTTTGAAATATTGAATTATGTTTTGAAAGGGTTGGTATGTTGAAATGAGACATAAGAAAGGAATGTGATTCCCTTTTTATGTTTATATAGATGTGATGAACTATTAGTATGCATTGTTTTGAATATAGATATATATACATGGATGCATGAGAGACTAACAATTTGTTTGGCTGTGTAAAGAATGAATTGCAGGGAGGAAATGGGTCTTGCATATGGTGGTATTATAAGCCCATAAGGAAGACCGATTTCCTACTGACCCAAACTCCAAGGAATGGTATTTCATTTTTGAGAAAGTGAATTTGATTGTTAGTATGCGCAATTCTGAAATTGTTTGTGATGACATTGTAAAGGTGCAATAAAAATATATGTCCATGGAAAAGCTAACAATTTGTTTGGTTGATTGAAGTTGAAAGTGCAGGAAACAAAGAGGTCTTGGATATGGAATCATTGTAAGCCCATAAGGAACACCAATTTCATGCTGAGCCAAACTTCTATGGTAAGGAAAGTCCCATAATTATGAATGCGGTTCCTATGTGGAACACAGAACAAATGTGGAAATAAAATGTGGAATTGGAAATCTGTAGGTGACAGATTTAAAAGGAAATTTTGAATTTAAAATTTATGATGATGTCTCATGAATTTTTGTATAACTATGATACAGGTGAAAGGAAAATATCTGTAAAGAGTGCAGAGACGAGAGAATAAACTCTCAATCTCAAGGAAGAACTATGAAAAATCGTATAATCCGATCGCATGAAATAGAGACTAACAATTTGTTTCGCTGTGTAAAGAATGAATTATCGGGATAAGGACAGTAACCTTCATCCCTATCTATTATGGTACCAGGAGAAGGAAGGTAACCTCTGTCCCTATCTATTGTGGTACCAGGAGAAGAGGAGTAACCTTCGTCCCTATCTATTACGATACCGGGAGAACAAGAGTAACCTTCGTCCCTGTCTATTACGATACCAGGAGAAGGAGAGTAACCTTCTCTCCTATCTATTACAGTGTTGGGAGAAGGAGATTAACCTTCGTTCCTATCTATAACGGTGTTGGGATAAGGAGAGTAACCTTCTTCCCTATCTATTACGGTGCCGGGAGAAGGAGAGTAACTTTCATCCCTATTTATTACGGTGTCAGGAGAAGAAGAGTAACCTTCATCCCTAACTTTAGCTGAGCCAGAAGGCTGTCAAGCTGTAAAAGCATGAAAAATGGCTACTGCTGAGCCATGAGAATGTCATGGTAAGACATGATCCCCTAGAATATGTTGTGTTGAGGTAACACAAGCTGAAGGTACGCCTCGACAGAGTAAGTCTGAGGGACACCTTGACTTTAAGACTCGATAGAGACTCTAGAATTATTTCTATGTGAGAAAACCTTGGCAAGGAAAGATGGATCACCCGAGGGACTATATAGAAAAGAAGGGGATGCCTGATCCTAGGCCTAGAGGGTGAGTGACTGCAAGGAATAAGAGACCTTAATAGTTCTTGTAAACTATTGATTGGGATCATGAACACGATGGGTAATTCTTCCCATGAAAGAAAACCTTGACAAGGAAAGATGGATCACCCAAGGGACAACAGAGAAGGGCATGCCTGATCCCGGGCCTGGAGGGTGAGTGACCGCAAAGAATATGAAACCTTGATAGTTCTTGTAAATTATTGATGGGGATCATGCACCCAATGGGCATGTCAAGAAAAAACAATGACCCTAGATAACAAACAACCATGTGGATACAAATCCACAAACTGCGCAAATAATTATGGTGCTAAGATTAGAAAACAATTTCATAGAAATTTTTATACAATGTTATCACATGAGACTATGATTAATATGCTTGTTGTCCAAGAATTATTGAAAGAAGGTGACGAAGATTAAGGGTCTGAAAAAAGACCTGACAAAGAAAGAAATATCAAGATTTCTGAAAAAATTGAATGTGAAAGGCTAGATAGGTGTTTTGAGGAAAAACATCGAGGATGATGTTCCTTTAAAGGGGGAGGGTATTGTAACATACCTGTTTCCCCCATCTTGTATTTAATCATAAAGTAGGATTACCATGCTAACACATGTGGACAATGTAAATGTATTATTGTTTGAGTTTCCAATAACTGATTGTGGGGGTGAATCCTTGAAAGTACTAGCCATGATATCACTAGAGGAAAGAATGTGAAAACTATAAGAAAGGGCTTATTATATCAAATAACCCAAAATTTCCATTGATGGGGATAATAAATCTCCTTTGGATACCAAGGAGAGAAACCAGTTAATGAAGAAAGGAAAAGTGGTTGAATTATCAACCACTCCCATGAATGGAAGCATGGTCTGACTGTAGAATATCAGCCCGAAGTACCACTGGGTATGATAGACCAAGCTAACCTGAGTTCCCTTCTGACAGAAGGAACAGGATGGGTTGAGAACCATCCTATGGAAAATATATAAGAAAATTGGTAAGAAGAATGTGAGAGCTCCCCAACAGATGAGGAAGAGAAGGCCATGAGCTTGATGCCGAGTGAGCATATGATAAACCTTTCCCAGGGCCATAATAGAGAAAGAAATATCTAAAAGTTTGCAGAGAACAGAACCCGAGCGAAAGTCGAAATAGAGAAAGAATCCTTGAGAACTGCGAGAGTTCCCTGGTGATATCATGGCTTGGCATGGGGGTGGACAGAGTGCTAAGAATGAATTCCTATGAGCCTATGGCCAGTTGGAAGGATGAACACCCATAGTCAGTTAGTTGGCTACCAGCTATAATAGTTAAGTAATCGCATATCTTGTGTATTTAAGTGGTATTGTGAATTAAAGTTGGATATCCTATGAATTTTGCAGGGATGGATATGTTTTCTTAATGATTTATACTGTACCATTTTTCTATCTTCTTGATTGTGTAATTAGGAAAGTAGGAAATTGTATGAATTGGACATGTTTTTATACTCGTAAATGCTTGCGTCCTGTGGTGGCTTAAGCCAGAGCCACGAAATGTGAGTTCGTCGAGTGTGGGCATAGTTTCATGTATGCATGTCGACCCTCCTAGTCGTTCTGAGTCCCTTAGAGGATGGAGTTTGTTAATCTCAGGAGAGGTAGTGCATATATGCACAGGCTCTCTGCGAGGTAAGCAGAGACCGAGAACCACTTAAGTTCTAGAATTGATGAAAGAGCGCAAGAGTTGTGCAGAAGACCCTTATAAGTGTTAAGTTCAGGAGAAAGAGCACAATGCTCTTAAATCCTTCATAACTGATGAATATTAGGAAGGATAGTGAGATTCAAGTATAAAAAGTGAATATCCTTTGATTTGGAAGATGAATGGATGAGACCTTTTGAGAGGATCCAAGGATCTATCAGGACCCACCTTGACCGTCGGATCTATGATTTCAGAGTTTGCGCGATAGGAGAATCGCGCGTTGCTACGACTAAACGTCTGAAAACTGAATTCATGATGTGATATCAACCGTATATCTAAGGATCTATCAGGACCCACCTTGACCGTTGGATTTGTGAGTGCGGACTTTGCACGACGGGAGAATCACGCATTGGTGCACTTGATAGGTATATAATTTGTTTTACTATGGTAGGCTATATTCTTAGCCAAGTAAATAGCACTTTGACTATCACAAAGTAACTTTTCTTTGTCCTACATCCTTCCAAACTCAACAAACAAAACTTTCAACCAAACTTCCTCTTTGCAAGCATGTGAAGCAACTACGTATTCTTCTTCGGTAGTGGATAAAACAACAATGTTCTGTAGCTTTGACATCCAACTAATAGCTCCACCTGCAAGAGTAAAGACATACCCTGAAGTCGACCTTCTCTTCTCTAAATCACTTGCAAAATCACAATCCACATATCAACAGACTAACTCATGACCACTATCATAGGTAATACAGTAATCACTTGTGCCCCTCAGATACTGAAGCACCCATTTCACTGATGCCCAATTCTCTTTACATGGATTTTCCATATACCTGCTAACAACCTCAACTCCATGTGAAATATTTGGCCCTGTACTAACCATCACATGCATTAAAATTCCTACTGCATTAGCATATGGTATTCGAGACATATATTCCTTTTCTTCTTTTGTATTAGGACATAAACTTGAAGAAAGCCTAAAATGGGAAGGCAAAGGGACTGAAACTGGTTTCATATCGTTCATACCAAACCTCAAAAGTATATTCTCGACATACTTCTATTGTGACAACCAAATTTTACCATTCCTCCTATCTCTGAATATCTCCATTGCCAAAATCTTCCTTGTTGCTCCTAGATCTTTCATATCGAACTTCCTAACCATCTGAGCCTTTAACCTATTTCTCTCAGTTATGCCTTTTCTTGCTAAAAGAATATCATCAACATACAATACTAAGATAATGAATATGTTATTATTCAATTTCTTAAAGTATACACAATGATCATACTCACTCCTTGTATAATTTTGGCTCACCATGAAAGAGTCAAATTTCTTGTACCATTGTCTGGGCGACTGCCTCAGACCATACAATGATTTCTTGAGCCCGCAAACAAATTTCTTTCTGCAATTTTGAACGAACCCTTTAGGTTGTTCCATGTAGATCTCCTCATCCAAATCTCCATGTAAAAAAATAGTCTTAACATCTAGTTTCTCCAACTCCAAATCAAGCAATGCAACTAATGCTAACACAATTCAAATTGAAATAGTCTTTACAATTGGTAAAAAAATCTCATGAAATTCAATACCTTCTTTATGAGAATATCCTTTCACAACCAGCCTTACTTTGTACCTTTCCACCTTATCATCAACACCCTTCTTCAGCTTGTAGACCCACTTGCAACCTACAGTTTTTGTGTCTCTTGGAAGTTATACCAGATCTCATGTGGCGTTCCTCTCTAATGTCTTCATTTAATCATTCATTACTTCTTTCCATTTCTCACTGTTACAACCCTTCACATCTTCCTGGTAGAACGAAGGTTCATCATCATTAGTACTTAAAGAAACTGACGAAACAAAATCATCATACCTTCTTGGAGGAAATTTGACCTGCGTAGATCTCCTTAGGAAAGTTTGTGGCTCATCCACATTCTGTTGATTGTTATCATCAACCATGTCTTCTTCTGCATGAAAATATTCATGAACATATTTAGAGACTTGTTCATTTTCACTTTCATATATATTTGAACTGGTTTCAATCTGAATCTGTTGATACTTAGGTACTTCTTGTTGTTTCATTTGAACATCTGAATCTGAATCTGTTGATACTTAGGTACTTCTTGTTGTTTCATTTGAACATCTACATCTGAATCTGTTGATACTTAGGTACTTCTTGTTGTTTCATTTGAACATTTGAATCTGAATCTGTTGATACTTAGGTACTTCTTGTTGTTTCATTTGAACATCTGAATCTGAATCTGTTGATACTTAGGTACTTCTTGTTGTTTCATTTGAACATCTGAATCTGAATCTGTTGATACTTAGGTACTTCTTGTTGTTTCATTTGAACATCTACATCTAATTTGATGAGAGATGATTCATCAAATATTACATATATGTTAATGGTGATCTTGTGGGCAGTAGGATCCCACAACTTGTACCCCTTAATACCATCACCATATCCAACAAAGATAAGCCTTTTTTATTTTGGATCTAGTTTAGAACGTTGATGTTTCAGAATTAGAGCATAGGCTTCACAACCAAAAACTTTAAGATTAGAATAATTACAAGGACGACCTGTCCATACCTCTTCTAGAATTTTGCACTCTATTTCTTTTGATGTTGATAGATTCACTAGATAACAAGTTGTAGTCATTTCTTTTTCCCACAATTCCTGTTGCAGGTTAGTGTTACTAAGAATACTTCTTTATCTCTCTAGAAGAGTCTTGTTCATGCATTCAACCACTCCATTTTGTTGAGGAGTATAGGCAGTGGTTTTATGCCTATCAATCCCAAACTCCTTGAAGTAGTTCTCAAATTCCATTGACATAAATTCACCACCATTATTAGTTCTTAAACATTTAATGGATCTACGAGTTCTCTTTTCCACTAAAGCTCTAAACTGCTTGAAAACTATAAATACATCAGCCTTACTTTTTAACATATAGATCCACACCTTCCTAGAGAAATCATCTATAAAAGTTACAAAATATGATGATCCTCCATATGAAATAGTAGGGGATGGTCCCCAAACATAAGAATGGATATAATCAAGGATTCCTTCATTGGTGTGTCTTCCAGTTTTAAATCTCTACCTATTATATTTTCCGTAAATACAGTGGTTGCAAAAATCTAACTTTAAAGACTTTAGACTAGGAAGTAACTTGCGATTAGAAAATACCTTAAATTCGTGTTCACTCATATGGACCAACCGTTGATGCCACAGTCGAAAAATATCATTGTATTTCTCAGATACTGTTGTTGCATGATCTGAATCAGTTCTTCCTTCTAACAAAAATAGGTTACCGACCTTCTTTTCTTTTATAACCAATAAAATTCCTTTGTAGACTTTCATAACTCCACCTTGAACAATACTCTTATATCCTCTAGTATCTAAGACTCCCAAAGAAATTAGGTTCATCCTAATATTAGGTACATGTCTTCCATTAGTTAGTATTTTAATAGCTCCATTAAATATCTTAATTTGAATGCTACCAATTCACACAACTTTACATGAGATATCATTTCCCATGTAAACTATTCAATCATCTACAAACTGGTAAGTAGAAAACCAGTGTCTATGAAGACACATGTGATTTGAAGCACCAGAATCTAATAATTATTGTTGATCATGATGTGAACCAATACTAATTGATAAAACTTCATCAGTCATACATGAACCTATTGTTGAACCTATTTCACTTGCATTTGCTTCCTTCGTCTCTTTTGGAGAGTCTTCTTTCAGGCTTGTTGTCACTTCCAACGATCCTTCTTCAGGTGTCCATATTTTCCACAAAACTAACACTTAATCTTTCTCTTTTTTCCCTTCAACTTTGACCAAGAGAAATCCCTCTGACCCTGTCCTCTTTCTTTAGGTCTGCCTCTGATCACCATTGCCTCAGATGTAGAGGTTCCTAAATTGGATTTCTTCCTTGTTTCCTCAGACAATAAAGCTCCAACAACATCATCAAACTCAATACTTTATGTTGAACTGAAACTAATAGAGGTAACAAAATGATCCCATGACGTGGAAAAAGAACACAATAATGTAATTGCCTTATCTTCAGATTCGAATTTCACTCCCGTGCTATCCAACTGGACTAAAAGAGTATTAAAAGTATTTAAATGATCAACTATTTTCGTACCTTCCTTCATGTACAAACTGTACAATTGTCTTTTCAGGACGATCTTGTTTTTCAAGGATTTCTTCATATACAAGCTTTGTAGCTTCGTCCATAAACTGTCTGTTGTCTTCTCCGAGACAATATTGAACAGAACATCATCATCCAAACACAAACGTATGGAACTCAGTTCTCTCGCATCCATATAATCCCATTCATCATTTTTTATGGTTGTGAGTTTCTTTTATTCTCCCAAAAGCACCTTCACCATGCCTTATTGCACGAGCAAATCATACATCTTAACCTTCCAGATCTCGAAATTGTTCTTGCCATCGAACTTCTCAATTTCAAACTTAGCACTCTGTGTCTTTTCCATTAGAGGAAACATTCCAAAAAACACCACTGCCTGTAATAACCAAGGCCCTTTGAAAAAATAATGTGGAGGAATAATGGTATAAACCTTACAATGTTTAATAAAAGATTTGATAAAAAATCCTTTTACTAACTTTTCCTTTTATTTAAAAATAAAAAATAACAAAGGTGACCTTTTTAACCATTATTCACTTTGAGATAATAAAAAAGCGCTTTTTAATTCCTCCACCTTTACTTAATCCTTTTACTCCATAAAAAACCTTTACTTCATTCACCCGTGTTGACGTGTTCACGCTTTAAAAAAAAAAATCAATATTTTTGAAAAAACCCGAGGGACTGTATAGAAAAGAAGGGGATGCCTGATCCTGGGCCTAGAGGGTGAGTGACTGCAAGGAATAGGAGACCTTAATAGGTCTTGTAAACTATTTATTGGGATCATGAACAGGATGGGTAGTTCTTCCCATGAAAGAAAACCTTGGCAAGGCAAGATGGATCACCCGAGGGACTGTATAGCAGAGAAGGGCATGCCTGATCCTGGGCCTAGAGGGTGAGTGACCGCAAGGAATATGAAACCATTATAGTTCTTGTAAACTATTGATGGGGATCATGCACCCAATGGGAATGTCAAGGAAAAACAATGACCCTAGATAACAAACAACCATGTGGATACAAATCCACAAACTGCGTAGATAATTATTGTGCTAAGATTAGAAAAAAAATTCATAGAAAGTTTTATACAATTTTATCACATGAGACTATGATTAATATGCTTGTTGTGAAAGAATTATTGAAAGAAGGTGACGAAGATTAAGGGCCTGAAACAAGACCCGACCAAGAAAGAAATATCAAGATTTCTGAAAAAATTGAATGGGAAAGGCTAGATAGGTGTTTTGAGGAAGAACATTGAGGACAATGTTCCTTTAAAGGGGGAGGGTATTGTAACATCTCTATTTCCCCCAGCTTGTATTTAATCATAAAATAGGATTACCATGCTAACGCATGTGGACAATGTAAATGTATTATTGTTTGATTTGCCAATAACTGACTGTGGGGGTGAATCCTTGAAAGTACTAGCCATGATATCACTAGAGGAAAGAATGTGAAAACTATAAGAGAGGGCTCATTATATCAAATAACCCCAAATTTCCCTTGATGGGGATAATAAATATCCTTTGGATACCAAGGAGAGAAACCAGTTAATGAAGAAAGGAAAAGTGGTTGAATTATCAACCACTCCCATGAATGGAAATATGGTCTGACTGTAGAATATCAGCCTGAAGTACCACTGGGTATGATAGACCAAGATAACCTAAGTTCCCTTCTGGCAAAAGGAACACGATGGGTTGAGAACCATCTTGTGGAAAAGATATAAGAAAATTGGTAAGAAGAATGTGAGAGCTCCCCAACAGATGAGGAATTGAAGGTCATGATCTTGATGCCGACTGAGCATCTGATAAACCTCACCCAGGGCCATAATAGAGAAATAAATATCTGAAAGTTTGTAGAGAACAGAACCCGAGTGGAAGCTGAAATAGAGAAAGAATCCTTGAGAACTACGAGAGTTCCCTGGTGATATCATGGTTTTTCATGGGGGTGGCCAAAGTGCTAAGAATGAATGCCTATGAGCATATGGTCATTTGGAAGGATGAACACCCATATCCAATTAGTTGGCTACCACCTGTAATAGTTAAGTAATCACATATCTTGTGTATTTAAGTGGTATTGTGAATTCAAGTTGGATATCCTATGAATGTTGTAGGGATGGATATGTTTTCTTAATGATTTATACTGTACCCTTTTTCTTTTTACTTAATTGTGTAATTAGGAAAGTAGGAAATTGTATGAATTGGACATGTTTTTATATTCGTAAATGCTTACGTGCTGTGGTGTCTTAAGCTAGAGCCACAAACTGTAAGTTTGTCGAGTGTGGGCATAGTTTCATGTATGCATGTCGACCGTCCTAGTCGTTCTGTGTCCCTTAGAGGATGGAGTTTGTTAAGCTCAAGAGAGCTAGTGCATATATGCATAGTCTCTCTGTGAGGCAAGTAGAGACCAGGAACCACTTAAGTTGTAGAATTGATGAAGGAGTGCAAGAGTTGTGCAGAAGACCCTTATAAGTGTTAAGATTAGGAGAAAGAGTGCAATGCTCTTAAATCCTTTATCACTGATGAATATTAGGAAGGATAGAGAGTTTCAAGTATCAAAAGGGAATATCCTTTCGTTGAATGAGAAAGACCTTTCGAGAGGATCCAAGGATCTATCGGGACCCACCTTGACTGTCGGATCTTTGATTTCAGAGTTTGCATGATAGGAGAATTGCACATTGGTGTGACTAAACCTCCAAAACCTAAAGCCGTGATTTGATATCGATCGTAGATATAAGGATCTATCGGGACCCACCTTGACCGTCGGATCTCTGAGTGTGGACTTCGCGCGACAAGAGAATCACGCATTGGTGCACTTGATAGGTACATGTTTTGTTTTACTATGGTAGGCTGGATTCTTAGCCAAGTAAATAGCACTTTGACTATCAAAAAGTAACTTTACTTTGTCCTACATCCTTCCAAACTCAATAAACAAACCTTTCAACCAAACTGCCTCTTTGCAAGCATTTGAAGCAACTACATATTCTTCTTCGGTAGTGGATAAAACAACAATGTTTTGTAGCTTTGACATCCAACTAATATCTCCACCTGCAAGAGTAAAGACATACCCTAAAGTCGACCTTCTCTTGTCTAAATCACCTGCAAAATCAGAATCCACATATCAACAGACTAACTCATTACCACTATCATAGGTAATACAATAATCACTTGTGCCCCTCAGATACCGAAGCACCCATTTCACTGATGCCTAATTCTCTTTACCTGGATTTTCCATATACCTGTTGACAACCTCAACTGCATGTGAAATATCTGGCCTTGTACTAACTATCGCATGCATTAAACTTCCTACTGCATTAACATATGGTAGTCGAGACATATATTCCTTTTCTTCTTTTGTACTAGGACATAAACATGAAGACAACCTAAAATGGGAAGCTAGAGGGACTGAAACTGGTTTCACATCGTTCATACAAAAATTCAAAAGTATATTCTCAACATACTTCTGTTGTGACAACCAAATCTTAGCATTCCTCCTGTCTCTGAATATCTCCATGCCCAAAATCTGCCTTGTTGCTCCTAGATCTTTCATATCGAATGTCCTAGCCACCTGAGCCTTTAACCTATTGATCTCAGTTATGCTTTTTCTTGCTAAAGGAATATCATCAACATAAAATACTAAGATAATGAATGTGTTATTATTCAATTTCTTAAAGTAGACACAATGATCATACCCACTCCTTGTCTAATTTTGGCTCACCATGAAAGAGTCAAATTTCTTGTACCATTGTCTGGGTGACTACCTCAGACCATACAATGATTTCTTGAGCCAGCAAACAAATTTCTTTCTACAATTTTGAACGAGCCCTTCAGGTTGTTCCATGTAGATCTCCTCATCCAAATCTCCATGTAAAAAAATAGTCTTAACATCTAGTTGCTCCATCTCAATACCTTCTTTCTAAGAATATCCTTTCACAACCAGCTTTGCTTCGTACCTTTCCACCTTATCATCAACACCCTTCTTCAGCTTGTAGACCCACTTCCAACCTATAGTTTTTATGTCTCTTGGAAGTTCTACCAGGTCTCATGTGGCGTTCCTCTCTAATGCCTTCATCTCATCCTTCATTGCTTATTTCCATTTCTCACTGTTACAACCCTTCACATCTTCCTGGTAGCACGAAGGTTCATCATCATTAGTACTTAAAGAAACTGACAAAACAAAATCATCCTACCTTTTGGAGGAACTCTGACCCACGTAGATCTCCTTAGGAAACTTTGTGGCTCATCCACATTCTGTTGATTGTTATCATCAACCATGTCTTCTTCTGCATGAAAATCTTCATGAACATATTTAGAAACTTGTTCATGTTCACTTTCATCTGTATTTCAACTAGTTTCAAATTGAATCTGTTGATACTTATTTACTTCTTGTTGTTACATTTGAACATATACATATAATTTGATGAGAGATGATTCATCAAATATTACATATATGTTAATGGTGATCTTGTGGGAAGTAGGATCCCACAACCTGTACCCCTTAATACCATCACCATATCTAACAAAGATAAGCCTTTTTTATTTTGGATCTAGTTTAGAACATTGATGTTTCAGAATTAGAGCATAGGCTTCACAACCAAAAACTTTAAGATTAGAATAATTACAAGGATGACCTGTCCATACCTCTTATGGAATTTTTCACTCTATTGATGTTGATGTTGATCGATTCACCAGATAACAAGTTGTAGTCACTGCTTCTGCCCACAATTCCTATTGCAAGTTATGGTTACTAAGAATACTCCTTTCTCTCTCTAGAAGAGTCTTGTTCATGCATTCAACAACTCCATTTTGTTGAGGAGTATAGGCAATGGTCTTATGCCTATCAATCCCAAACTCCTTAAAGTAGTTCTCAAATTCCATTGACGTAAATTCACCACCATTATTAGTTCTTAAACATTTAATGGATCTACCAGTGCTCTTTTCCACTAAAGCTCTAGACTGCTTGAAAACTATAAATACATCAGCCTTACTTTTTAACATATAGATCCACACCTTCCTAGAGAAATCATCTATAAAAGTTACAAAATATGATGATCCTCCATATGAAATAGTAGGGGATGGTCCCCAAACATCAGAATGGATATAATCAAATATTCCTTCACTGGCGTGTCTTCCAGTTTTAAATCTCTACCTATTCTATTTTCCATAAATACAGTGGTTGAAGAAATCTAACTTTAAAGACTTTAGACTAGGAAGCAACTTGTGATCAGATAATACCTTATATCATTGTTCACTCATATGGCCCAACCGTTGATTCCACAGTCGAACAGATTCTTTGTCTTTCTTAGATACTGTTGTTGTATGATCTGACTCGGCTCTTCCTTCTAACAAAAATAGGTTACCGACCTTCTTCGCTTTTATAACCAATAAAATTCCTTTATAGAATTTCATAACTCCACCTTGAACAATACTCTTATATCCTCCAATATCTAAGACTCCCAAAGAAATTAGGTTCGTCCTAATATTAGGTACATGTATTAAATTAGTTAGTATTTTAATAGCTCCATTAAACATCTTAATTCGAATGCTACCAATTCCCACAACCTTACATGAGATATCATTTCCCATGTAAACTATTCCATCATCTACAGACTGGTAAGTAGCAAACTAGTTTCTATGAAGACACATGTGATTTGAAGCACTAGAGTCTAATAACCATTGTTGATCATGATGTGAACCAATACTAATTGATAAAACTTCATCAGTCATACCTAAACCTATTGTTGAACTTGTTTCAGCTACATTGGCTTCCTTCATCTCTTTTGGAGAGTCTTCTTTCAGGCTTGTTGTCGCTTCCAACAATCCTTCTTCAGGTGTCCATATTTTCCACAAAACTAACACTTAAGATTTCTCTTTTTTCCCTTCGACTTTGACCAAGAGAAATCCCTCTGACCTTGTCCTCTTTCTTTAGGTCTACCTCTGATCACCATTGCCTCAGATGTAGAGGTTCCTAAATTGGATTTCTTCCTTGTTTCCTCTGACAATAAAGCTCCAACAATATCATCAAACTCAATACTTTATGTTGACATGAAACTAATAGAGGTAACAAAATGATCCCATGACATGGACAAAGAACACAATAATGTAATTTCCTTATCTTAAGATTCAAATTTCACTCCCGTGCTATCCAATTGGACTAAAATAATATTAAAAGTATTTAAATGATCAACTATTTTCGTACCTTCCTTCATGCACAAACTGTACAATTGCCTTTTCAGGAAGATCTTTTTTTTCAAGGATTTCTTCATATACAAGTTTTCCAGCTTCGTCCATGAACTGACTGTTGTCTTCTCTGAGACAATATTGAATAGAACATCGTCAGCCAAACATAGGCGTATGGAACTCAGTGCTCTCACATCCATATCATCCCATTCATCATTTTTTATGGTTGTGGGTTTCTTTTATTTTCCCAAAAGCACCTTCACCATGCCTTGTTGCACGAGCAGATCGTACATCTTAACCTTCCAAATCTCAAAATTGTTCTTTCCATCGAACTTCTCAATTTCAAACTTAGCACTCTGCATCTTTTCCATTAGAGCAAACATTCCAAAAAACACCACTGCTTGTAATAACCAAGGCCCTTTGAAAAAATAATGTGGAGGAATAATGGTTTAAACATTAGAATGTTTAATAAAGAATTTAATAAAAAATCCTTTTACTAACTTTTCCTTTTATTTAAAAATAAAAAATAACAAAGGTGACCTTTTTAACCATTATTCACTTTGAGATAATTAAAAGACACTTTTTAATTCCTCCACCTTTACTTAATCCTTTTACTCCATAAAAAACCTTTACTTCATTCACCCACATTGACGTGTTCACGCTTTAAAAAAAAAAAATTCATTTTTTTGAAAAAACCCAAGGGACTGTATAGAAAACAAAGGGATGCATGATGCTATGCCTAGAGGGTGAGTGACTGCAAGGAATAGGAGATCTTAATAGTTCTTGTAAACTATTGATTGGGATCATGAACGGGATGGGTAGTTCTTCCCATGAAAGAAAACCTTGGCAAGGCAAGATGGATCACCCGAGGGACTGTATAGCAGAGAAGGGCATGCCTGATCGTGGGCATGGAGGGTGAGTGACCGCAAGGAATATGAAACCTTAATAGTTCTTGTAAACTATTGATGGGGATCATGCACCCAATGGTCATGTCAAGGAAAAACAATGGCCCTGGATAACAAACAACCATGTGGATACAAATCCAAAAACTGCGCAGATAATTATTGTGCTAAGATTAGAAAAAAAATTCATAGAAATTTTTATACAATGTTATCACATGATACTATGATTAATATTCTTGTTGTCCAAGAATTTTTGAAAGAAGGTGGCGAAGGTTAAGGTTCTGAAACAAGACCTGACCAAGGAAGAAATATCAAGATTTCTGAAAAAATTGAATGGGGAAGGCTAGATAGATGTTTTGAGGAAGAACATTGAGGACAATGTTCCTTTAAAGGGGGAGGGTATTGTAACATCCCTCATTCCACCAACTTGTATTTAATCATAAAATAGGATTACCATGCTAACGCATGTGGAGAGTGTAAATGTATTATTGTTTGAGTTGTCGATAACTGACTGTGGGGGAGAATCCTTGAAAGTACTAGCCATGATATCACTAGAGGAAAGAATGTGAAAACTATAAGAGAGGGCTCATTATATCAAATAACCCCAAATTTCCCTTGATGGGGATAATAAATCTCCTTCGGATACCAAAGAGAGAAACTAGTTAATGAAGAAAGGAAAAGTGGTTGAATTATCAAAAACTCCCATGAATGGAAGCATGGTATAACTGTAGAATATTAGCCCGAAGTACCACTGGGTATGACAGACCAAGATAACATGAGTTCCCTTCTGACAGAAGGAACATGATGGGTTGAGAACCATCCTATGGAAAAGATATAAGACAATTGGTAAGAAGAATGTGAGAGCTCCCAAACAGATGAAGAAGAGAAGGATGTGAGCTTGATGCCGAGTAAGTATCTAATAGATCTCGTCCAGGGCCATAACAGAGAAAGAAATCTCTGAAAGTTTGTAGAGAACAGAACCCAAGTGGAAGTTGAAATAGAGAAAGAATCCTTGAGAACTGTGAGAGTTCCTTGGTGATATCATGGCTTGGAATGGGGGTGGCCAAAGTGATAAGAATGAATACCTCTAATCCTATGGTCAGTTGGAAGGATGAACACCCATAGTCAATTAGTTGGCTACCACCTGTAAGAGTTGAGTAATTGCATATCTTGTGTATTTAAGTGGTATTGTGAATTAAAGTTGGATATCCTATGAATGTTGCAGGGATGGATATGTTTGCTTAATGATCTATACTATACCCTTTTTCCGTCTACTTGATTGTGTAATTAGGAAAGTAGGAAATTGTATGAATTGGCATGTTTTTATACTCGTAAATGCTTGCGTCCTCTGGTGGCTTAAGCTAGAGTCAAGAACTGCGAGTTCATCGAGTGTGGGAATAGTTTCATGTATGCATGTCAACCCTTCTATTCGTTCTGAGTCCCTTAGAGGATGGAGTTTGTTACACTCAGGAGAGGTAGTGCATATATGCACAAGCTCTCTACGAGGCAAGTAGAGACCGAGAACCACTTAAGTTCTAGAAATTATGAAGGAGCGCAAGAGTTGTGCAAAAGACCCTTATAAGAATTAAGTTCAGGAGAAAGAGCGCAATGCTCTTAAATCCTTCATAACTGATGAATATTAGGAAGGATAGAGAGATTCAAGTATCAAAAGGGAATATCCTTTTGTTTGGAAGATGAACGGACGAGACCTTTTGAGAGGATCCAAGGATCTATCGGGGCCCACCTTGACCGTCGGATCTATGATTTTAGAGTTTGCGCGATAGGAGAATCGCGCATTGGTGCGACTAAACCTCCAAAACTTGAAATCATGATGTGATATATACCATACATCTAAGTATCTATCAGGACCCACCTTGACCTTCGAATCTGTGAGTGCGGACTTCGCGCGATGGGAGAATCGCGCATTGGTGCGATTAAACTTCCGAGACCCGAAGTTGTGATGTGATATCAACCATTGTATCGAGGAAGGTCATGGACCATCAATCTGACATGAGAATATTAATGGAAGGAGTAGGTGGGAATTATAAATTCCCTAAGGAACAAGCTCAAAAGAGACTATCACTTTTCAGAAGCACATAGGAGGTCCAAGAGGTGAACTTGTTTCAAGTTCGTAAGATCAGGAGGGAATCGAAAGTCAAGACCCATACATCAGGGCTCGCAGGAAGTAAATTGAAGGTCGAGACCTTCGAAACATCTAAAAATGTCCAATTTAGGGAAGAGAGCGAAAGCTCAGGAGGAGGAGAAACAGTGACCATTGGATCGAGCACTGTGAAAGATCTAGAACACTGGGATCCAAGTCCAGACAATTAGAAGAGCGTGCAGGATTAGATAAGATCTGTGTTTTCAGATATGATCGCGAGGACCAATAGTCATTAGATCCCAAGGAAACTGCACTAGCCCTAACCCTTTGAAAGTGCACAGGAGAGTGGACTTGCGAAGTCTCGTAGTTTCAAAGTCAATTGGAACCGTCCAACATCAGGGTTGATACGTGGTGTAAGATTCACAAATTCATAGGTTTGTGGATATGGAGGAGGACAAACAACCAAAGTAAATCCTCGTCTTTGATCGCCAGGGGGATACGAGTTAGGAGATTGTGTATTTAGGGTAAAATCACTCTGGAGAAATTGGTGCATAAGAGTTGAAACTCTCGAAGCCCGGAGATCCGGAGAGTTGAAGCGTCGAAATGCCGAAGAGATGAAGCGTCGAAGGGCCAGAGCGCCAAAGCGCTGAAGAGTTGAAGAGTCGAAGGAATTTGAATCATTAGATCCAAAGAAACACGTGGTGATATATCACAACCTTGTGATAATAGCATTGGATTTTAAGTTGAGAATTGAGGTTCCCGAACCCCAAAGACCCAAAGTGAATCTAGATCACCAGATCTAGAGGGACGCGTGGAGATAGATCATGGACTCTGAAGAAATCTGTTTAATAGTTTTCAGTTGAGATTTGAGACTCCCGAAGACTAGAGAGCCATAGAGCCAAAGAAAATATCAACCGTCCTATCATCCGAAGTAGATCTCATTCATCAGATCGTACGAAGTAAATCTCAAGAGTCAGAGAATTCGAGGTAAATATAGACTGTCTGATCCAGAAGAGACATGGCATAGATCGTTGGATTCGAGGTAAAGTCCTGAAGTAATTCATTTCCATAAGATCAACAGGACAGGTGACATAAATCTATATATTTTGGGTAAAGACCCGAAGCAATCCTCAACCGTTCGATTCAAGTGGACACACAACAAGAATCTTCTTACTTCGAGGGGAAGTGAAGTTTAAGATTTGAGATCTCATAAGTTCATAAATCCGAAGGAAATCTCGATCGTTGATCGAGAAAAGGGGTCACAGGATTGTTTGTTGGTTGTGGATCCTAATTATCTTCCTGATTTATAGGTCTTTTACTTTCAGTCGTTTTTATACCCCATGAAGTATTTACACCTCAGAAGTATGTGTATATTGTAATTTCATTGTAAATCTGGACCGTTCATCATAAGGTCACA
>ML815726.1:95579-113482 GCA_009831015.1 Picea engelmannii
TTGGCTTCAAAATTAGAGATCCTTGACTGGGAGGTTGGACTAGTTCCCTAACTTCCCAAATTAGAAACCATGGATGGAGAATTTGTCCTTTAAGAAAAGTGAAAATCGTATGCCTCGTCGTGGGTGTGTTACAAATTGGTATCAGAGCATGGTTACAACACTTGGCCTAGTTGGGCTCATGTATGAGTCACGTAAGGAGGTATTTTTATCTGCATTTACTCCTTGAGGAGAAGGACTGTAGATTGAACCTGTGATTTTGGGAATTCTTGTTGAATTTCAGCAGAAGAATTTCTTTAGCCCTTTTTCAAAATGATAACTACTCTTTCTAGAGTAGGGATATTCTAATTAACATCTATAATAAGACTTGAATGTGGATAGTTGAAGGTGGCAGGGTTATGTCAAGAGCAGCTGAAGCCTGAAGGACAGATGACCTGGTGTTCGTAACATTGCTTCTAAGCATGGATAGTTGGAACTTCAAGCACTGATTATGGTAGATTATATAATGGTTAATACCTTTGTGGGATTAAAGGAATCTGGTAGGATCATGTATACAACTCCTCATGTCCAGAGAAAAATGAGA
Organism: Picea engelmannii; assembly: GCA_009831015.1. Classification (NCBI taxonomy): domain Eukaryota; kingdom Viridiplantae; phylum Streptophyta; class Pinopsida; order Pinales; family Pinaceae; genus Picea; species Picea engelmannii. The sequence goes on from ML815726.1 coordinate 96,160, forward strand.
TGGGTAAAACCCTATGGATGGTGAGGTGAGGCAAGAAGGTTTTCTTACTAGACGTTGTCGCATAAAGAGGAAAGTGACCCTGGTTGGTTATTGCCTTCATAAAAGGAAACATCAATATGAGATATGACTGTGAGATTAGTCCGGTAAGTGACTGAAATATCAAACTAAAGGACACTAATGATGAAATTAAACTATCAAGTGAATGCATGAGGTAAAAAGGTGCAAGATATGCACCTACTTATACACGAATGTGTATACATGATCATAATGATGATTGGAAGATCCTTGGGAAAAGGATATAGAAACATGATGTGTCCATGCATGTGAATGAGATGGAAAAAGTGAAAGAAATAAGCTAGCATGATGAATACTTATCTGTGTTTAATTATTATTGAGTACATGGGTTTAGTGCATTATGGAGCTTCCTAACATGAAGCCTGATAGTAATACCATTTAGGTATGAATGATATTAAATGTGCAAGTGATGCACATGTATGATGTAATTTAACAAAACCAAAATATGTATGGATACATAATTTGGGTACATGAAAAAGATGCATGTTTATATTCCTTATGGGATATTTGGTAAACTGTTGAAGCTACGTCATGGCTGAGGCCATCACAAATAGTGATGGATATCCATTAAGGAATATTCATGCAGAAGGAGTTCCCTGTGGAGGAACCGTGTGAAGACTCTATCAGGAAAACAAAGTCACAACCTTAATGACTGTTGAGAATTAAGCAGTCAACCACAAGCTTATATGNATATACCAGAATCTTGGATTACATTTTGAAAAACATCATGTAATGAATAGAAGACTAATAATTAATATTGACCATTCTGATAACTGAATGGTAACATGCACGATGCACAGGTTAATGATTCATTATGGGAAAAATATTTTGCTATGAAAGCATGTTGATGTATCCTAAGAGTTAGGATGAGCCTAACCCAGGTCTTCTCAGGAAAAGAGGAGAAATATCACAATAAGAAGTAGATTGCATAAGTAAATGGGGAGAAAAGGAGGAACACTTTCCTCACCCTAAGAACCCTAAATTGTTTAACAAAGACGTAGGATTAAAAGAGCAGTTGCGGAAACTAGTATAGTTGGTAAAAGGAAAGTAAACCCCCTGAGTAGGCTTGGTTGAAGCCATGATTAAGAAAAGGTAGTGAGGCCTTAGAGATAACCCAACTGGGTTGAAAAGTCCTAGGCGATGTAGAAAGAGTTGGAAGAAGAGGAGAGTCCTCAATTCTTTCCTTGCTAAGTATTATGTTTTCTCTTGGATGAGAAAGTTGGTACACTAATGAAAGTAAAAAGGTTTTGACACCATAGTGATAATGATTGTATCGCTGAATATAAAATCAAAATCTATTTTTGTTTCACTTGTGGAAACATTTGAGGATAATGTGATGAAGTGCATAAAGATATGTTAGGACATTTTGATGATGTTTTATGAATTTGAATGTTATGATACATGCATTTGGTTTAATATTACAACTAATGTAATTGTGACTATGATGATGCATGCTATGCATAGAAAGGAATTGGAGCTATTGAGGAAGATAGTTTCCAATGATTGGAAACCTCAAGCAGAGGATGACCATGAGAAGGTTGTTGTTGAAACATTGTTGACAGGGCTGTAAAAGTCCCCACTGATGAGGTAAAAATCAGAAAGAGGGTGCTAGCAGGGAAGAACCGGTATAAATATATTCGTGCCTATGTGGCACAAGGTATGAAGGGATTTGGTAAGAATCCCTTCTGAAATATTTTATTGTCTTAGTGTTATGCATGAAATTTTGAAAGGAAATTGTATGCCTTGGGTACCCAAGTAAGGTATGATTCAGGAAGGAGAACTTGAATGATGGAGGCATGAAACTATGGTAGTAAACATTGTTTCTAACCCTTGGAATAATTCATGAACTGACATTTCATGAATGCATTGACCAATCAAGGAATGCTTAAAGACATTCATGTGAAAGTTTTGAGTTCATGTGTATTGAGTTCGGATCGTGATTGACCTATAGCAGGCAGTATGGTCCTGCTGTATGAATGAAAGAAAATGAATAATCCATATGAGGAAAAGGTTGGTTAAATTCCAACACACCATGGCCAAGAACCGGTCATAAAGTCTGACGAACTTGAAAACAATGCAAGACTGCATTGGGTATGAATGTGACCATGAATAATTGACACATTTGTTAAAATCCCTTGAAATATTGAATTACATTTTGAAAGGGTTGGTATGTTGAAATGAGGCATAGGCAAGGAATGGGATTCACTTTTTATGTTTATATAGATGTGATGAACTGTTAGTATGAATGGTTTTGAATATAGATATATATACATGGATGCATGAGAGACTAACAATTTGTTTGGTTGTGTAAAGAATGAATTGCAGGGACGAAATGGGTCTCAGATATGGCGATATTATAATCCCATAAGGAAGACCAATTGCCTACTGATCTAAACTACAAGGAATGGTATTTCCCTTTTGAGGAAGTAAATTTGATAGTTAGTATGAACAATTCTGAAATTGTTTGTGATGACATTGTAAAGGTGCAATAAAAATGTATGTGCATGGAAAAGCTAACAATTTGTTTGGTTGATTGAAGTTGAAAGTGCAAGAAGCAAAGGGGTCTTGGATATGGCAGCATTGTAAGCCCATAAGGAATACCAATTTCATGTTGATCCAAACCTCCATGGGAAGGAAAGTCCCATAATTATGAATCAGGTTCCTATGTGGAACAAATATGGAAATAAAATGTGGAATTGGAAATTTGTAGGTGATAGATTTACAAAGAAATTCTAAATTTAAAATTTATGATGATGTCTCATGAATTTTTGTATACCTATGATACAGGTCAAAGAAAAATATCTGCGAAGAGTGAAGAGATGAGAGACTGAAATCTCGGGTTCGAGGAAGAACTGTGAAAAGGAGTATAATCCGATCGCATGAAATAGAGACTAACAATTTGTTTGGATGTGTAAAGAATGAATTACTAGGAGAAGGAGAGTAACCTTCGTTCCTATCTATTATGGTACCGGGAGAAGGAGAGTAATCATCGTCCCTATCTATTATGGTATCAGGAGAAAGAGAGTAACCTTTGTCCCTATCTATTACGATATCGAGAGAAACAGAGTAACCTTCTCCCCTATTTATTACGGTGCCAGGAGAAGGAGAGTAACCTTTGTTTCTATCTATTACAGTGTCGGGAGAAGGAGAGTAACCTTCATCCCTATCTATTACAGTGTCGAAAGAAGGAGAGTAATCTTCATCCCTATCTATTACGGTGCAAGAAGAAGGACAGTAACCCTCCTCCCTAACTTTTGCTAAGTCGGAAGGTTGTCAACCTGTAAAAGCATGAAAAATGGCTACTGTTGAGCCATGAGAACCCCGTGGTAAGCCATGATTGCCTAGAATATGTTGTTTTAAGGTAACACAAGATGGAGGGATGCCTCAGAAGATAAATTCTGAGGGATTCCTCGACTGTAAGACTCGATAGAGTCTCTGGAATTATTTTTGTGTGAGAAAACATTGGCAAGGAATGATGGATCACCCAAGGGACTGTATAGTAGAGAAGGGGATGCCTGATCCCGGGCCTGGAGGGTGATTGACCGCAAGGAAGAGGATACCTTAATATTTCTTGTAAACTATTGATTGGGATCATGCACATGATGGGTAGTTCTTCCTGTGCGAGAAAACCTTGGTAAGGCAAGATGGATAACCCAAGGGACTGTATAGCAGAGAAGGGGATGCCTAAGCCTGGGATTGGAGGGTGAGTGACCACAAGGAAGATGAAAAATTGATAGTTCTTGTAAACTATGGATGGGGATAATGCACCCAATGAGTATTTCAAGGAAAAACAATGAGCCTAGATAACAAACAACCATGTGGATACAAATCCACAAATTGCGCAGATAGTTATTATGCTAAGATTAGAAAAGAAATTCCTAGAAATTTTTATACAATGTTATCACATGAGACTATGATTAATATGCTTGTTGTCCAAGAATTATTGAAAGCAGGTGACGAATTTTAAGGGTCTAAAATAGGACCTGACCGAGAAACAAAGATCAAGATTTCTAAAATAGCTAAATGGGAAAGGCTTGATAGGTGTTTTCAGGAAAAACACTGAGGACGATGTTCCTTTAAGGGGGAGGGTATTGTAACATCCTTGCTTCGCCCATATTGTAACTAATCATAAAATAGGATTACCATGCTAAGGCATGTGGACAATGTAAATGTATTATTGTTTGAGTTGCCAATAGCTAACTGTGTGGATGAAGCCGTGAAAGTACTAGGCATGATATCACTAGAGGAAAGAATGTGAAAACTATAAGAGAGGGCTCATTATATCAAATAACCACAGATTTCCCTTGATGGGGATAATAAATCTCCTTAGGATCCCAAGGAGAGAAAACAATTAATGAAGAAAGGACCAGTGGTTGAATTATCAACCACTCCTATGAATGGAAGCATGGTTTGACTGCAGCATGTCATCCTGAATTACCACTGGGTATGACAGACAAAGATGACCCAAGTTCCCTTCTGACAGAAGGAACAGGATGGGTCGAGAACCATCCTGGGGAAAAGATATAAGAAAATTGGTATGGAGAATGTGGGAGCTCCCCAGCAGATGAGGAACAAAAGGCCACGATCTTGATGTCGAGTGAGCATCTGCTAAACCTCGCCCAGGGCCATAACAGAGAAAGAAATCTCTGAAAGTTTGCAGAGAACAGAACCCAAGCGGAAGATGAAATATAGAAAGAATCCTTGAGAACTGCGAGAGTTCCCTGGTGATATCATGGCTTGGCACAGGGGTAGCCAAAGTTCTAAGAATGAATGCCTCTGAGTCTATGTTCGAGTGGAAGGACGAACACCCACAGTCAGTTAGTTGGCTAGCACCTGTAATAGATAAGTAATCGCATATATTGTGTATTTAAGTGGTACTATGAATTAAAGTTGGATATCGTATGAATGTTGAAGGGATGTATATGTTTTCTTAAGGATTTATTCTATACCCTTTTTGTGTCTTCTTGATTGTGTAATTAGGCAAGTAGGAAATTGTATGAATTGGATGTGTTTTTATACTCGTAAATTCTTGCGTCCTGTGGTGGCTTAAGCTAGAGCCACGAACTGTGAGTTTGTTCACTATGGGAATAGTTTCATGTATGCGTGTCAACCCTCCTAGTCATTTTGAATCCCTTGGAGGACGAAGTTTTTAAGCTCAGGAGAGGTAGTGCAGATATGCACAGGCTCTCTGTGAGGCAAGCATAGATCGAGAACCACTTAAGTTCTAGACTTGATGAAGGAGTGCAAGAGTTGTGTAGAAGACCCTTCTAAGTGTTAAGTTTAGGAGAAAGAGCGAAATGCTCTTAAATCCTTCATAATTGGTGAATCTTAGGAAGGATAGAGAGATTCAAGTATCAAAATGGAATATCCTTTTGTTTGGAAGACGAATGGACGAGACCTTTCAGGAAGATCCAAGGATCTATCGGGACCCACCTTGACTGTTGGATCTGTGAGTTCAGAGTTCGCGCGACGGGAGAATCGCGCGTTGGTGCGACTAAACCTCTGAAACCCAAAGTCGCGATGCAATCTAGACTGTAGATCCAAGGAACTAACGAGACCCACCTTTACCATTGGATTTATGAGTGCGGAGTTTGCACGATAGGAGAATGGCGCGTTGATGTGATTAAACTTTTGAAACTCGAAGTTGTGATGTGATCTGGATCGTTGGATCGAGGAAGGTCATGGAACTTCGATCCGATGCGAGCATATTAACTCAAGGAGTACATGGGAATTTGAAATTCCATAAGGACCAAGCTTAGAAGAGACTATCACTTTTCATAAGCACAGATGAGGTCCAAGAGGTGAACCTGTTTCAAGTTTGTAAGCTCAGGAGGGAAGCGAAAGTCAAGACCCATACATCAGGGCTCGCAGGAAGTAAATCGAAGGTTGAGACCTTCAAAACATCTGAAATCTTCCAAGTCAAGGAAGAAAGTGAAAGCTCAAGAGGAGGATAAACAATGATCATTGGATAGAGCACTATGAAAGATATGGACCACTAAGATCCATGTCCAGACAATTAGAAGAGCGCGTAGGAGGAGATCAGATATGGGCCGTCAGATCTGAGTGCGAGGGCCAACAATCATTGGATCTCAAAGAAAGTGCACGAGGCCTAACCATTTGAAAATGCACAGGTTAGTGGACTTGCAAGGTCCCCAAGTTATTAAGTTAATCAGAACCATCCAACGTCAGGGTTGATACATGGTGTAAGATCCACAACTTTTAAGTTTTGTGGACAAGGAGGACGACAAACAGCCGAAGTAAATCCTGGTCATTGATCGCCAGAGGGATATGTGTCAAGAGATCGTGTATTTTGGGTAAAAGCACTCTGTAGAAATGGGTGCATAAGAGTTGAAACTATTGAATCCTAGAGAGATGAAGCACCAAAGAGTTGAAGCGCCAAAGGGCTGGAGCGCCAAAGCACCAAAGCACCGAAGGGCCAAAGAGCCAAAGAGCTGAAGGATTCTGAACCGTTAGATCCAGAGAGAAACATGGCGATAGATCAAAATCTTCGGGTAAATTGCATTGGAGTTTCAGTTGAGAATTAAGATTCCCGAACCCCGAATACCTAAAGTGAATCTGGACCGCTAGATCTAGAGGGATGCATGGTGATAGATCGTGGACTCTGAAAAAATATGTTCGAGAGTTTTCAGTTGATATTTGAGACTACCGAAGTCCGGAGAGCCAAAGAGTCGAAGTAAATCTCAACCGTCTGATCATCCAAAGTAGATCTCAGTCGTCATATCCTCCGAAGTAAATCTTAAGCGTCAGATCGTTCCAGGTGAATCTGGACCATCTGATCTAGAAGAGACATGGCGTAGATCCGTGGATTCCAGGTAAAGTTATGAAGTAATTCATATCCATTAGATCAAGAGGATAGGTGGCATAAATCTATAGATTTCGGGTAAAGACCCAAAGCAATCCTCAACCCTCCGATTCAAGTGGACACGCATCATTGATCGAGCAAAGGGGTCGCAGTATCATTGATCTAGTTGAAAGGTCAAACCCCTGAAGCAGAGGCAGAGCCACTGATTGAGAAGGACAGGTTTCCACAAATCGTTGACTTCGAAATATTGACATACGAAAGAAAGGAAATTTTGAGACTTGACAATTCTAAAGTCTGGAATTTCGAAACAAATCATAGTCGTTGATTTGCAAAAGGTCAGATCTGAACCAGAGCTTTGAAAGGGATGGATCTGAACTGTCAGTTCAGAGGCACCGTCAAGATCATGATATCGACGATCCCATAGCATTGTGGGGATCAAAGATGCGTGAAATTTAAAAAGTTGAGGGTGGGCCACAATCCAAACCACGGTTTTGAAGAAAGGACATGTGGAGGCTCGAGGAGAATTGCGGGCCGAAAGGTAGTTTGGTTTCAAATCGCCTTTGGCCACACCCGCAATTGTGTCTTTGTGTGAGGTTATCGCCCAAGGTCACCTCAAGGAGGGGCTTATCAAAAAAGGGGCTAGTGCCCAAACTCAGAGATTTCCCAAGCATGAAGGGAAGGTCCCGGGTACCATTAGACATGCACCTGGAAATCGAAAGCGTCTGCGTTTAATTATAGAGCAAGACCATCAAGGTCTTAGAGAGTCATTGGCTTCAGAATCAGAGATCCTTGACCAGGAGGTTAGAGTGGTTCTCTGACTTCCCAAATTAGAAACAATGGATGGAGAATCTGTCCTTTAAGAAAAGAGAAATTTTTTATGCCCCGTAGCGGGTGTGTTACAATGCCCAAAATCGAAAATGCAACAAAACATGAGATGTAAACTTAGATAACAAAATCAAGTGAGACACATAGCTTTAGGAAAAATACAAGAATTCCTTATTTGAGTCTCGGTTCACCTTATATACTAAGGGAACCATTTATTTACATATGCATAGTTAAATATCATCAAAAGGTGAAAATGGGTCGAGCCTAGTTTGTTGAATTGTGCGTCGAGGTGGGCGTTCCCCTAGGTGGCCTCCTTGGCCCAATTCCTCCTTGTTTAGATCTGGAAGCATCCCAGCTTCCATGATAAGATGAGGAAACTTGTTGTGCAATACTTCAGTTGTGATCCACTTTTGTTGAGATGGCGTTTGGCCTTAGCAGGCTACCAGATACGAAGTGTATGCTCGGTGCCTTGTAGAGAGGGTCTGGGTGTCCAGTAGAGTGTCTTTGGCCAATGGGAGTTGGAAATCCATAATGTTTTCCACTCGATGAGTAATAGTGATTGGTCCTTCCAAGAGGGTAGGCTCAAACAACTTCAAGTGATTAACATTAACAATATTGTGGATTCCCAGTTGTGGTGGCATATCCAACCTATAAGCATTTTCTCCAATCTTGTCGAGGATGGTATACGAGCGATATCTTATTGGCAGACGTTTGTGATGGTTCCCTTTGAAGCGCTTCGTATCCAAGTGTAACTAGACTTGATCCCCCAGTTGAAAGGACACAAAGGTCCTTTGTTTTTCATGGCGCTTCTTGGCATGCTCTTGATATGCTTTAAGTGTTGTTGTTACTGTAGTGTGGCATTGTGCAATTTGTTGGAGAAACTGTTTTGCTGAGAGTTGTTCCTATTGTTGATGGAAGGTACCTTGAGGAACCCATGTGATGGGATCTCGGTTGGAGATGTTGGTTGCAAGACCAGGAAGACTTCAAAAGTTGAAAACCCTGTAGAATAATGTGTTTCCTTGTTGTATCTATGTTGTAGAATGTGCAAGTAATTGTCTTGTTGTTTACTACACCCAAAGTGAGTTCGGAGAGCATGAACCAAGACCCTATTGACAACCTCTGTTTGGCCATCCGTTTGAGGATGGAATGTAGTATAAAACTTGAGGTGGCATCCCAATAGTGTCCATATTGTCTTCCAAAATGTGTTGAGGAAGAGAGAATCTTTGTCTAAGATGATAGTGCTTGGGAGGCCAAAATGGGGCCAAACATGTTGGAAGTAGAGTTTTGTTGTTTGTGTTGTTGTAGTAGTCTTTTTGCATGGGATGAAAAGTGTCATTTTGCTAAAGTGACATACCACTACCCAGATTGCATCATGTTGCTTTTGGGTTGTTTGAAGTCCACTGAGGAAGTCCATTGAGATTGAATCCCAAGGTAGAGAAGGAAGAGGCAGTGGTTGATATAACCCATGCTTTTGGTTGGATGGCTTGGATTGTGAGCATAATGCACGGGCTCTGATAAATTTTTCAACTTGAGGCTACATGGAAGGCCAATGGAAATGACATTGCAGATGTTGGATGGTGTTTGTGGTACCGAAGTGGCCCCATAAGCTGAAGCATGCACCTCTCCGATGAGCAAGAGGCGGTCGTCTGAGTGTGGATTACATAACAAATTCAACTTATAGAGCCACCCATCCCGAATAGTTTAGTCTAGGAAGGGGGTCTGATTGATCACTGTGGGAGTTTGCAATCCCATCGAAATCTCTTGAAATTCGGGTTCAATACCATATTGATCCTTCCATGTGTCATCGGTAGAACAACGCACTTCTAGAATTGAGAGAACTAGAGAGGGAGGTCAGCTTAGCAAATCAACCATCTTATTAGAAGTGCCTTTCTTATATCTTATGACCAAGTGAAATTTTTGAATATAGGAGGCCCATTTAAGGTCCCTTTGTTCCTGAATCTTCGACTAAGAGTTGATGAAAATCAAAGGGAGGTGGTTTGTATGTAGAATAGTTTGTTTACCCAGCAAATAATGCGTCCATTGCTTGAGGACTTGAACAAGACTGTAAAACTTCTTGTCATAGGTGCTATAATTTTTCTTTATCTCGGACAGGATTTTAGAGTGGTAAGCAATGGGGTGTCCTCCCCATTTAAGTATGACACCAATAGCATATTGTGAGGCATCAGACTCAATCTCAAAGTGTTGGGAGAGGTCCAACAGGTGTAAGATAGGGGATGAGCAGAGGGATTATTTGAGTTGATCAAAGTGAGTAGTTTCTTCTTTAGTCCAGATAAATGTAGAAGAACTATTTGAGAGTTGATACAAAGGACGAGCAAGCTGTGAAAAATAGGGAATGAACTTACAATAGAAATTGATTCCACCCATAAAAAGTTTGAGCTCCCTAGCTAAAGAAGGTAGTGGCCATTGTTTCAATGCATGGATGTGGGTTGGATCTGGTTGAATACCCTCTGAGATGGCCACAAAGCCGAGATAGGGAACTTAAGTCTAACCAAAATATGACTTCTTCTCTTTGACTTGTAACTTGTGTTCTCAGAGGATTTGGAGAACTTGTCGGACATGTTGCATGTGAGTGTCCCATGTTCGGCTGAAGATGAGAATGCCATCTAAGTAGATGACCACAAATCGACCCAAATGTGACCTAAAGATGTCATTGACGAGCCTCATTAAAGTGGTTGGGGCATTGGTGAAGCCGAAGGGCATAACTTTCCACTCAAAAAGACCAAATTTGGTCTTGAAAGTTGTTTTCCAAACATCATATAGGTTCATTTGAACCTGATGGTAGCCGACTGTTAAATCCAATTTACTAAATCACTTAGCTCCTTGGAGGGTGCCGAGTAACTCCTCAATCCAAGGCAGGGGGTAATGTTTCTTGACTGTGGCTTTGTTCAAGGCCTGTTAATAAGTGACAAGGTGCATTTATGAAGTATCTCTTTTCGAGATGACAAATGTGGTAGAAGCACAGGGAGAAGATGATGGTTAGATGTGGCCAGAGTTGATGAGTTCGGTCAATTGTCTTTCCATTTCCTCTGTTTATGTTGGGGCCAACCGATATGTAGGGGCGTTAGGTAACGTAGATCTGGGGATGAGATGAATGGAATGGTCAATGTGTCGGGAGGCGGGGAGTCCCATCGGAGGTTGAAATACATCTGCAAACTCGTGGAGGAGGTGAGTCCTTTTTTCAGGAATAGGATGAGTGGTATTGTTTGGTGTTATTGGGCACACCAAATGGAGAGAGACACATTGGTTTAAATGTACATGCGAGATTTGTTCTTTGCTAGTAGGGGGTTTGGGTGTTGTTGCAGTTAAGATATAAGTGTGGCCTTCTTTGGTAAGTTTGTACTGGTGGGATTTGGCCATATAGATATCATTTATTTGGGTTTGGTATGGGATACCTAGCAGCAAATCCGAACAATCCAAGGGGGAGACATCACAAAGGACAATATCTTTGAATTGGCCGATGGAAAAATTGACCAAACAACACTAAGAAATTAAGAGGCGGGGGCCATCCTTCTGGACCCATCCGAGCTGATAGGGTTGCGGGTGGGGAGTAGTAACGAGATTAAGGTGATTGACAAGGTATTGAGACACCAAATTCTTCTGGCTACCATTTTCCATAATCAATAAAGCCAAGGAGTTTTTAATTTGGCAGTTATGAGTGAAGAGGGGTTGGGTGGAGGAGTTTGAATCTTCATGGATCATTAAGATCAGTGAGGGATCCTCTTCTGTGGGATTGTCCAGGGGAAATTCTTCGGTATCTTCCACTTGTGGAGGGGCAATGAGCTAAGTTAGTAGGGTTTTGTTGGCCTTTATATTTTGGAGGATTCGATAATCTGATGAATTGTGTGAGGTAGTCTTGTGGAATGAGCACCAAGGTGTCCTTGTATTTGTATTGGATATGAGATTTTGAGCCCAAGGAGGTGGAAAGAGGGCTGAAGGATTGGAGCTGGATGGTTGAGAGGCAAAGAGGTTGGTGTAGGGGCAAGACTAAGGAGTATGACCCCTAGGAGAAGCTTTCCTTTCTATAGACAAATCTCTCTAAAATGTTTTGTCTAAAGTTGGATTTTCAAACAGCTCTACTTCTCTACAAAACTAAATCAATAAACCAGCAACAAAATTTAATATGAGTGCCTCTTTTGGATCTGGAATATGAAGTAAGAGGCACAACTTGCAGAAGAAGTCCATGTAGCCTTGCACTCCTTGTGAAGGGACTTATTGGAGCCGGTGCCATTTGATCCACAAAGATTGCACATACCCGGGTGGGTAGAAGCAGTTTCTCAATGCCTCAGAAAGTTGAGCCCATGTTCTGATGGGTTTGAAAGTAGAGGATTGTAGATCATCCCCAATCTCTATCACGAATGTGGTCTTCTCTTGCTCTATATCCCACCAGGTTTGTGCAAGTCCTTCTAATTGCAAGGCTGCAATATGGAGCTTTCTCTCCTTGGTAAGGCCTGGACATGTATTGAAATAGGTGGAGAGGCTACGAATCTAGGAATCCACAACTTCTCCATTGGGTTGACCAACAAATTTGGGTATTTGGATTCAAGTGTCCAACGGGAAGGGATGTTGATTGTTTTGTTATTGCATTCTCAACAACTCATTCAGGACAAAGGAAAGATCTTGGACGAGATTTGAAGTATTGGAATTTGAGTCTACTGCCAAGGGATCTTTTCGTGGAGGCATTGTGAGGCCAACTAAAGATCAAAGTGAACCTAGTTTGCAAAACTGAAAAATGGGTCATGCTCTTTTTTGTGAATAGAGGGTGCAAAACCGTGGAGCAATGGAGCTGAACTAGTTTAGAGGGAGATATTTGTATTGTTTTAGATCTATGAAACTCCTCTTTGTTGTAGTGGAGATCTTTGTGCCCTTGGGGCTATGAGATCTTTTTATCTTCTTGCATAAAGATGTAAACCCTGAAATGGGTGAAATCTAGACTATTTCATGAAAAACCCTAAAATATATTTGGCTCAATCTTCAAGATCATAATATTTTCCATGGATCTTGAGGCTCTGATACCAATTGATCTTTCCAAGAAGGAGATCTACTCGAGAAGGTGACCAAACAAACCATTTTCAACAGTTGACCAAAAAATCAACAGGGGCGCAAATCGGATGAGGGGCGCACCATTGGTTTGGGTAACCAAGCAATGGAGATCCAATGCCAGGATGATCTAAGAGTAGCCAAGAGGGTGTGGCTATCTCAGTGTGAGTCACGGGGATCAAAGGGAGAAGCTCAGTGCAACCATAGAAGAGGGTGCACTTACTTCATCCCGACAATGGAAAAACCAACAAGGGCGCAAACCCCAATTTAGTGCGCCCTCCTTTCTGCCTAAGGAAACTTGCAGAAAATCGACTTGCTCCCTGACAGATTGGCTAGCTAACGAAGTAAGCTCGCTCTCAGATGTGGAAGCATGGAAAACGGAGCAGCCAGGGTGCAACCATGAAGAAAGGCGAACTGACTAACCCTGAGAATGCCCAAAAACGAAAATACAGCAAAACGTAAGATATAAACTCAGATAACAAAATCAAGTGAGACCTTCAGGAAAAAGGAAAAAGACAAAAATGTTTTATTTGAGTCTAGATTCACCTTATATATTGATGGACCAATTATTTACATATGCATAGTTAAATAGTATCAAAAGATGAAAATGGGTCGAGCCTAGTTGGCTGATTTGTGCGCCCGAGGTGGCGCTCCCGTAGGTGGCCTCCTTGGCCCAATAGAAAAGTTGTCTCAATCATAGTGGATCTACACAATATTCTATGGCGCACAGTGCACTATGTCCGGCTAGTCGGTCATGCAGAGAAAGATATTTGTGATACATATACCTTCAACTACGTGCCACTCTACGTTAATGCACTCTTGATAATGTGTTCCTTTCCATTTGTCTACATGTACCTTTACATTCCACTCTACGTTAGTGTGCCCTTGTTAATGTTATTGTTTCCAGTTGTCTGGATTCTGAGGTTCCCGAATCCCGAGCCTCTGACAATCACACTTTCCTTTAACGCATGGAAGAGGTCAGCGAAGGCAGATGCACATGCAAACACACAGATGGGGTTGAAATTTCGGTTCGAAGTTTCTAGTGATCTATCCAGCGTGTAAATTTTCCCGGTCATGAAATTAACTTGTTCCAAAGTTTGATAGACCGTTCATAGTTCTGAATCAGATGTAACATTTGGATCTGCAATGGAGTATTCCATGTTACATGACATCGTATTGAATTGGTGACCAATAATAAGTTTTAGACATATAAACTTCCACATAAAATTAAGCAAGGATTGAATCCACTTCTGTAAGGAAGGGTTTTGTTTGCTCCCACAAAAACCTGAAGAAGAACTTTTGTTTCAGATAGTTTTAGAGATGGCTGTTCTTTGAAGCGATGTTACGATATCAAATAATTAGCAGGTTGTAGTTAACTCTCTTTCTTCGCAGGAGCAACGGTTTTGGCAGTCCAATTTGGATCTGATGGTTCGTCTTGTTTCTGTGAGGGTTTTCTTATATTATAAGAAGCCCAGCACCAGATCAGAAGGAGGCTACCCATGATCAGAAAAGTTCGCTATAAGAGAAATTGGTTTATTACTACTTTTTTGCTAGCAGAATGGTATCCAACAGCTCGAGGATACGGAACTGCTTTGTAGCAATAAGGGTGTTGAATTCGTTCAAGTTAGCGCAAACATACGACTTGCTCAGTTGGACTTCTACAATGTTGATAAAATTGTGGAGGGGATTCAATTACATTAAGTTCGTTGCCCTCACCTAGTGGAAAGAAACCAACTAAAGAGTGGGTTATCCACCAGGCTCTCCTCAGCTGGTCATTAGGTGCAGGCATTTGCATCACGTGAACAAGGTAGATATCACCTCTTTTGAAATTTTTTAATTCGACCAGAGGCCAGCAGCTAGGGTTGGCCTTGTCCATTTGGACTTTTTGCTTCTCCTTTGTGTGTTAAAGAGTACCAACCACAGTGTGCTAAAGAATACCAACAATAGTGGATTGAAGAATAGGGTTTTGTTGTGAGTGGCTAAAGGAGAAAGAGAAGAAGGTGTTAAATATAATGTAACCTCAACAGTCTGACTGTACACTGCCAGCTGTACTGGACAGTTGTACTTTCTATTTTTGTCTTGCTTGAGCCTATTTAGCTCAGCCATCTCCCATTGCATTGTACTTCAACTTCTTAACTTCTTCAGTACTTCTTCATACATTTTAATATACTGTTCTATTTTTTTGTCTCTGCATTTCTCTTAGCTTCACAATTTATCATCGTATCAGAGCTTCAGCTATAAGCCTCTTCACACAGTCCAAAGAGAAACACGATCCTCACAGCGCAGAGCTTAACGGATCCTGAGAGCATGTGACACAGACTCTTTCACAAAGCTTGGAGAGCAGTCCGTCATTCTCACGAAAGCTCCTCACAGGAAACGTCCACGAGGAAGCGGACTGTCTTACGTTCAAAGATCGTCGTAAGAAGCTTGCAGAGGTTGCAGAGCGTACTATGCTCGAAAGAACGAGGAAGAAGAGACCAAAGAAGAAAAAACTTTAAAGATTCTTGTAATTTTTTCAAGAATCATCAAAGATTGACGAAGAAGAGCTGCAGGAGGCGAGAACTTGAAGAATTCGTTCACTTCGTTAAAGATTCCTGCAGAAGGCAGAAATAGTGAAGATTTCATGCACATTTGTTCAAATTCGTGGAACATTGTTAAAGAAAGAAGAAGTGTTTAAAGAATTGCAGAAATTTTTTCAAATCTGTCAAAGATTGTAAGAAACAGACAGAATTCGTGAAATTCTTTCAAATCTTTGAAAGATTCACAAATTTTTCTTCCCCAGGAGGCAATTCCGTCAAATTCGGCAAAGATCGCGTTAAACACACAAGGAACAACCATTGCGGCCATAAGAGTCGTCGTACGAACGGATCCAAGGCGAGAAACCAGTTTAGAAGAGACGAGGAGAGTGCGGAAAAGGCGAAAGCATCTCAGCCATCAGATCTTACGCAAAGGCCCGAAAGTCGTTAGATCAGCAAGAAGGTGCACGACGTTTAGTCGTTTGAAGCGCACAGGAGAAATTCCGACTTGTGAAGTTGCAAAATCCCGACATCATCTGGACCATCCATCCAGAAACACGTGGCGAGATCTTGGCACTTCGTGACTCGCAAGGTGTAAGGTCAGAAAACTGTCATGAGAATTCGCGAATCGTGAAATCACGAGTCATTCTGGATCGTTGATCGAGAAAGATCGTGAGCCATCGATCTTCCCTCATCGCAATATCGGTAATCGCAAGTTGGACGCACAAATGATTGCACTCCAAAACTCCGATACGCGATATCGCGAAATCCCGAGAGGACTTGTCAGTCGTCCATCTCAGAGGACAGGTGGCCGCAGATCAAAGCATCGTCACATCAACATTTCGGAGTTCGTGGTTTTGAAAGACCGTCGCGGCAAGCCTTCGAAACTCATGAAATAGCGATAAAGTCTCAGCCGTCCACTTGTTCGGACACGTGGCGAACATCGAGGAAACAGTTAGCGTTTCGGCATCCGGGGTTTCAAGTTGACAGAACTTTTGGAGTCGCAAGTTGCGAAATCGCGAAATGACAAGGACCGTCCATCGTAAAGGGACGTGTGTCGTAAATCTGAGGACTCGGGAAAAGTCCCGAAAAGAAAGGGCCATCGATATTTCGGGAATCAACATTTTGGGATTCGAGAGACCAAGGGATCGCGCGTTTAATTCACGAAATCGCGATACGCGGATCTCCGACATAATCTGGGTCATTGACCTCAAATCAACAAGGATCGTTGATCTTTGAAATCATTTCTCCATTTCGGCAACTCGGAGATCGGGGAAACGAGGAGGAAGAGCTCGTCATCAGAATTCGCGAAGTCCCGATTCGCGATATCCCGATAAGATCTGGACAGTCAGATCACTGCATGATCTGGACCGTTGAAAAGTCCAAAGGCGAATTTTCGCATTTTGGCATTTTGAAAGGCAAAAACGGGAACAACCCGTAACACTTTAAAATTAAGGTGCGTGGTCACATTGCAAGAAGACTCAGGGCCAATTCAAGCTCGATAAGATTCCTTCGACCATCGGCGATCGGAGGTAAATACGAAATTTTCCTCTGTACTTCTGCAATTTTTTTTTTTTTAAATTTAAAAATCATGGCGTCGTCTAGCAATTTAGTTCCAACTCAGGGTCTGATTCTTCTGGGAAAGAATTACGAGTTTTGGTCTCTTCGAATGAGATTGTTCTTGCTAGCACAAGAGTGTTGGGAACCAGTGGATCTTGGATATGTGGAACCAGATCCAACCACCCTTTCTTCCATGACAAATGCACAGAGAATTGCTCAGGCAACACTGGGGAACAAAGAAAATAAAGCGAAATTCTGGATTCAAAATTCTGTGGATGATTCGATTTTCTCAAAAATCACAGGCGCTGGTACTTCCAAACAGGCCTGGGATATTCTTAAATCTTCCTATCAAGGAAATGACAGGGTCAAAACAGTTAAACTGTAGACCTTGAGGACACAATTCGAGACTCTAAGGATGACAGAGTCTGAAAGTGTGGATCAGTTCATGACCAGAGTCATGGGAATC
>ML815726.1:125680-141852 GCA_009831015.1 Picea engelmannii
GGAAGAAAAATTTGTGAATCTTTCAAAGATTTGAAAGAATTTCACGAATTCTGTCTGTTTCTTACAATCTTTGACAGATTTGAAAAAATTTCTGCAATTCTTTAAACACTTCTTCTTTCTTTAACAATGTTCCACGAATTTGAACAAATGTGCATGAAATCTTCACTATTTCTGCCTTCTGCAGGAATCTTTAACGAAGTGAACGAATTCTTCAAGTTCTCGCCTCCTGCAGCTCTTCTTCGTCAATCTTTGATGATTCTTGAAAAAATTACAAGAATCTTTAAAGTTTTTTCTTCTTTGGTCTCTTCTTCCTCGTTCTTTCGAGCATAGTACGCTCTGCAACCTCTGCAAGCTTCTTACGACGATCTTTGAACGTAAGACAGTCCGCTTCCTCGTGGACGTTTCCTGTGAGGAGCTTTCGTGAGAATGACGGACTGCTCTCCAAGCTTTGTGAAAGAGTCTGTGTCACATGCTCTCAGGATCCGTTAAGCTCTGCGCTGTGAGGATCGTGTTTCTCTTTGGACTGTGTGAAGAGGCTTATAGCTGAAGCTCTGATACGATGATAAATTGTGAAGCTAAGAGAAATGCAGAGACAAAAAAATAGAACAGTATATTAAAATGTATGAAGAAGTACTGAAGAAGTTAAGAAGTTGAAGTACAATGCAATGGGAGATGGCTGAGCTAAATAGGCTCAAGCAAGACAAAAATAGAAAGTACAACTGTCCAGTACAGCTGGCAGTGTACAGTCAGACTGTTGAGGTTACATTATATTTAACACCTTCTTCTCTTTCTCCTTTAGCCACTCACAACAAAACCCTATTCTTCAATCCACTATTGTTGGTATTCTTTAGCACACTGTGGTTGGTACTCTTTAACACACAAAGGAGAAGCAAAAAGTCCAAATGGACAAGGCCAACCCTAGCTGCTGGCCTCTGGTCGAATTAAAAAATTTCAAAAGAGGTGATATCTACCTTGTTCACGTGATGCAAATGCCTGCACCTAATGACCAGCTGAGGAGAGCCTGGTGGATAACCCACTCTTTAGTTGGTTTCTTTCCACTAGGTGAGGGCAACGAACTTAATGTAATTGAATCCCCTCCACAATTTTATCAACATTGTAGAAGTCCAACTGAGCAAGTCGTATGTTTGCGCTAACTTGAACGAATTCAACACCCTTATTGCTACAAAGCAGTTCCGTATCCTCGAGCTGTTGGATACCATTCTGCTAGCAAAAAAGTAGTAATAAACCAATTTCTCTTATAGCGAACTTTTCTGATCATGGGTAGCCTCCTTCTGATCTGGTGCTGGGCTTCTTATAATATAAGAAAACCCTCACAGAAACAAGACGAACCATCAGATCCAAATTGGACTGCCAAAACCGTTGCTCCTGCGAAGAAAGAGAGTTAACTACAACCTGCTAATTATTTGATATCGTAACATCGCTTCAAAGAACAGCCATCTCTAAAACTATCTGAAACAAAAGTTCTTCTTCAGGTTTTTGTGGGAGCAAACAAAACCCTTCCTTACAGAAGTGGATTCAATCCTTGCTTAATTTTATGTGGAAGTTTATATGTCTAAAACTTATTATTGGTCACCAATTCAATACGATGTCATGTAACATGGAATACTCCATTGCAGATCCAAATGTTACATCTGATTCAGAACTATGAACGGTCTATCAAACTTTGGAACAAGTTAATTTCATGACCGGGAAAATTTACACGCTGGATAGATCACTAGAAACTTCGAACCGAAATTTCAACCCCATCTGTGTGTTTGCATGTGCATCTGCCTTCGCTGACCTCTTCCATGCGTTAAAGGAAAGTGTGATTGTCAGAGGCTCGGGATTCGGGAACCTCAGAATCCAGACAACTGGAAACAATAACATTAACAAGGGCACACTAACGTAGAGTGGAATGTAAAGGTACATGTAGACAAATGGAAAGGAACACATTATCAAGAGTGCATTAACGTAGAGTGGCACGTAGTTGAAGGTATATGTATCACAAATATCTTTCTCTGCATGACCGACTAGCCGGACATAGTGCACTGTGCGCCATAGAATATTGTGTAGATCCACTATGATTGAGACAACTTTTCTATTGGGCCAAGGAGGCCACCTACGGGAGCGCCACCTCGGGCGCACAAATCAGCCAACTAGGCTCGACCCATTTTCATCTTTTGATACTATTTAACTATGCATATGTAAATAATTGGTCCATCAATATATAAGGTGAATCTAGACTCAAATAAAACATTTTTGTCTTTTTCCTTTTTCCTGAAGGTCTCACTTGATTTTGTTATCTGAGTTTATATCTTACGTTTTGCTGTATTTTCGTTTTTGGGCATTCTCAGGGTTAGTCAGTTCGCCTTTCTTCATGGTTGCACCCTGGCTGCTCCGTTTTCCATGCTTCCACATCTGAGAGCGAGCTTACTTCGTTAGCTAGCCAATCTGTCAGGGAGCAAGTCGATTTTCTGCAAGTTTCCTTAGGCAGAAAGGAGGGCGCACTAAATTGGGGTTTGCGCCCTTGTTGGTTTTTCCATTGTCGGGATGAAGTAAGTGCACCCTCTTCTATGGTTGCACTGAGCTTCTCCCTTTGATCCCCGTGACTCACACTGAGATAGCCACACCCTCTTGGCTACTCTTAGATCATCCTGGCATTGGATCTCCATTGCTTGGTTACCCAAACCAATGGTGCGCCCCTCATCCGATTTGCGCCCCTGTTGATTTTTTGGTCAACTGTTGAAAATGGTTTGTTTGGTCACCTTCTCGAGTAGATCTCCTTCTTGGAAAGATCAATTGGTATCAGAGCCTCAAGATCCATGGAAAATATTATGATCTTGAAGATTGAGCCAAATATATTTTAGGGTTTTTCATGAAATAGTCTAGATTTCACCCATTTCAGGGTTTACATCTTTATGCAAGAAGATAAAAAGATCTCATAGCCCCAAGGGCACAAAGATCTCCACTACAACAAAGAGGAGTTTCATAGATCTAAAACAATACAAATATCTCCCTCTAAACTAGTTCAGCTCCATTGCTCCACGGTTTTGCACCCTCTATTCACAAAAAAGAGCATGACCCATTTTTCAGTTTTGCAAACTAGGTTCACTTTGATCTTTAGTTGGCCTCACAATGCCTCCACGAAAAGATCCCTTGGCAGTAGACTCAAATTCCAATACTTCAAATCTCGTCCAAGATCTTTCCTTTGTCCTGAATGAGTTGTTGAGAATGCAATAACAAAACAATCAACATCCCTTCCCGTTGGACACTTGAATCCAAATACCCAAATTTGTTGGTCAACCCAATGGAGAAGTTGTGGATTCCTAGATTCGTAGCCTCTCCACCTATTTCAATACATGTCCAGGCCTTACCAAGGAGAGAAAGCTCCATATTGCAGCCTTGCAATTAGAAGGACTTGCACAAACCTGGTGGGATATAGAGCAAGAGAAGACCACATTCGTGATAGAGATTGGGGATGATCTACAATCCTCTACTTTCAAACCCATCAGAACATGGGCTCAACTTTCTGAGGCATTGAGAAACTGCTTCTACCCACCCGGGTATGTGCAATCTTTGTGGATCAAATGGCACCGGCTCCAATAAGTCCCTTCACAAGGAGTGCAAGGCTACATGGACTTCTTCTGCAAGTTGTGCCTCTTACTTCATATTCCAGATCCAAAAGAGGCACTCATATTAAATTTTGTTGCTGGTTTATTGATTTAGTTTTGTAGAGAAGTAGAGCTGTTTGAAAATCCAACTTTAGACAAAACATTTTAGAGAGATTTGTCTATAGAAAGGAAAGCTTCTCCTAGGGGTCATACTCCTTAGTCTTGCCCCTACACCAACCTCTTTGCCTCTCAACCATCCAGCTCCAATCCTTCAGCCCTCTTTCCACCTCCTTGGGCTCAAAATCTCATATCCAATACAAATACAAGGACACCTTGGTGCTCATTCCACAAGACTACCTCACACAATTCATCAGATTATCGAATCCTCCAAAATATAAAGGCCAACAAAACCCTACTAACTTAGCTCATTGCCCCTCCACAAGTGGAAGATACCGAAGAATTTCCCCTGGACAATCCCACAGAAGAGGATCCCTCACTGATCTTAATGATCCATGAAGATTCAAACTCCTCCACCCAACCCCTCTTCACTCATAACTGCCAAATTAAAAACTCCTTGGCTTTATTGATTATGGAAAATGGTAGCCAGAAGAATTTGGTGTCTCAATACCTTGTCAATCACCTTAATCTCGTTACTACTCCCCACCCGCAACCCTATCAGCTCGGATGGGTCCAGAAGGATGGCCCCCGCCTCTTAATTTCTTAGTGTTGTTTGGTCAATTTTTCCATCGGCCAATTCAAAGATATTGTCCTTTGTGATGTCTCCCCCTTGGATTGTTCGGATTTGCTGCTAGGTATCCCATACCAAACCCAAATAAATGATATCTATATGGCCAAATCCCACCAGTACAAACTTACCAAAGAAGGCCACACTTATATCTTAACTGCAACAACACCCAAACCCCCTACTAGCAAAGAACAAATCTCGCATGTACATTTAAACCAATGTGTCTCTCTCCATTTGGTGTGCCCAATAACACCAAACAATACCACTCATCCTATTCCTGAAAAAAGGACTCACCTCCTCCACGAGTTTGCAGATGTATTTCAACCTCCGATGGGACTCCCCGCCTCCCGACACATTGACCATTCCATTCATCTCATCCCCAGATCTACGTTACCTAACGCCCCTACATATCGGTTGGCCCCAACATAAACAGAGGAAATGGAAAGACAATTGACCGAACTCATCAACTCTGGCCACATCTAACCATCATCTTCTCCCTGTGCTTCTACCACATTTGTCATCTCGAAAAGAGATACTTCATAAATGCACCTTGTCACTTATTAACAGGCCTTGAACAAAGCCACAGTCAAGAAACATTACCCCCTGCCTTGGATTGAGGAGTTACTCGGCACCCTCCAAGGAGCTAAGTGATTTAGTAAATTGGATTTAACAGTCGGCTACCATCAGGTTCAAATGAACCTATATGATGTTTGGAAAACAACTTTCAAGACCAAATTTGGTCTTTTTGAGTGGAAAGTTATGCCCTTCGGCTTCACCAATGCCCCAACCACTTTAATGAGGCTCGTCAATGACATCTTTAGGTCACATTTGGGTCGATTTGTGGTCATCTACTTAGATGGCATTCTCATCTTCAGCCGAACATGGGACACTCACATGCAACATGTCCGACAAGTTCTCCAAATCCTCTGAGAACACAAGTTACAAGTCAAAGAGAAGAAGTCATATTTTGGTTAGACTTAAGTTCCCTATCTCGGCTTTGTGGCCATCTCAGAGGGTATTCAACCAGATCCAACCCACATCCATGCATTGAAACAATGGCCACTACCTTCTTTAGCTAGGGAGCTCAAACTTTTTATGGGTGGAATCAATTTCTATTGTAAGTTCATTCCCTATTTTTCACAGCTTGCTCGTCCTTTGTATCAACTCTCAAATAGTTCTTCTACATTTATCTGGACTAAAGAAGAAACTACTCACTTTGATCAACTCAAATAATCCCTCTGCTCATCCCCTATCTTACACCTGTTGGACCTCTCCCAACACTTTGAGATTGAGTCTGATGCCTCACAATATGCTATTGGTGTCATACTTAAATGGGGAGGACACCCCATTGCTTACCACTCTAAAATCCTGTCCGAGATAAAGAAAAATTATAGCACCTATGACAAGAAGTTTTACAGTCTTGTTCAAGTCCTCAAGCAATGGACGCATTATTTGCTGGGTAAACAAACTATTCTACATACAAACCACCTCCCTTTGATTTTCATCAACTCTTAGTCGAAGATTCAGGAACAAAGGGACCTTAAATGGGCCTCCTATATTCAAAAATTTCACTTGGTCATAAGATATAAGAAAGGCACTTCTAATAAGATGGTTGATTTGCTAAGCTGACCTCCCTCTCTAGTTCTCTCAATTCTAGAAGTGCGTTGTTCTACCGATGACACATGGAAGGATCAATATGGTATTGAACCCGAATTTCAAGAGATTTCGATGGGATTGCAAACTCCCACAGTGATCAATCAGACCCCCTTCCTAGACTAAACTATTCGGGATGGGTGGCTCTATAAGTTGAATTTGTTATGTAATCCACACTCAGACGACCGCCTCTTGCTCATCGGAGAGGTGCATGCTTCAGCTTATGGGGCCACTTCGGTACCACAAACACCATCCAACATCTGCAATGTCATTTCCATTGGCCTTCCATGTAGCCTCAAGTTGAAAAATTTATCAGAGCCCGTGCATTATGCTCACAATCCAAGCCATCCAACCAAAAGCATGGGTTATATCAACCACTGCCTCTTCCTTCTCTACCTTGGGATTCAATCTCAATGGACTTCCTCAGTGGACTTCAAACAACCCAAAAGAAACATGATGCAATCTGGGTAGTGGTATGTCACTTTAGCAAAATGACACTTTTCATCCCATGCAAAAAGACTACTACAACAACACAAACAACAAAACTCTACTTCCAACATGTTTGGCCCCATTTTGGCCTCCCAAGCACTATCATCTTAGACAAAGATTCTCTCTTCCTCAACACATTTTGGAAGACAATATGGACACTATTGGGATGCCACCTCAAGTTTTATACTACATTCCATCCTCAAACGGATGGCCAAACAGAGGTTGTCAATAGGGTCTTGGTTCATGCTCTCCGAACTCACTTTGGGTGTAGTAAACAACAAGACAATTACTTGCACATTCTACAACATAGATACAACAAGGAAACACATTATTCTACAGGGTTTTCAACTTTTGAAGTCTTCCTGGTCTTGCAACCAACATCTCCAACCGAGATCCCATCACATGGGTTCCTCAAGGTACCTTCCATCAACAATAGGAACAACTCTCAGCAAAACAGTTTCTCCAACAAATTGCACAATGCCACACTACAGTAACAACAACACTTAAAGCATATCAAGAGCATGCCAAGAAGCGCCATGAAAAACAAAGGACCTTTGTGTCCTTTCAACTGGGGGATCAAGTCTAGTTACACTTGGATACGAAGCGCTTCAAAGGGAACCATCACAAACGTCTGCCAATAAGATATCGCTCGTATACCATCCTCGACAAGATTGGAGAAAATGCTTATAGGTTGGATATGCCACCACAACTGGGAATCCACAATATTGTTAATGTTAATCACTTGAAGTTGTTTGAGCCTACCCTCTTGGAAGGACCAATCACTATTACTCATCGAGTGGAAAACATTATGGATTTCCAACTCCCATTGGCCAAAGACACTCTACTGGACACCCAGACCCTCTCTACAAGGCACCGAGCATACACTTCGTATCTGGTAGCCTGCTAAGGCCAAACGCCATCTCAACAAAAGTGGATCACAACTGAAGTATTGCACAACAAGTTTCCTCATCTTATCATGGAAGCTGGGATGCTTCCAGATCTAAACAAGGAGGAATTGGGCCAAGGAGGCCACCTAGGGGAACGCCCACCTCGACGCACAATTCAACAAACTAGGCTCGACCCATTTTCACCTTTTGATGATATTTAACTATGCATATGTAAATAAATGGTTCCCTTAGTATATAAGGTGAACCGAGACTCAAATAAGGAATTCTTGTATTTTTCCTAAAGCTATGTGTCTCACTTGATTTTGTTATCTAAGTTTACATCTCATGTTTTGTTGCATTTTCGATTTTGGGCATTGTAACACACCCGCTACGGGGCATAAAAAATTTCTCTTTTCTTAAAGGACAGATTCTCCATCCATTGTTTCTAATTTGGGAAGTCAGAGAACCACTCTAACCTCCTGGTCAAGGATCTCTGATTCTGAAGCCAATGACTCTCTAAGACCTTGATGGTCTTGCTCTATAATTAAACGCAGACGCTTTCGATTTCCAGGTGCATGTCTAATGGTACCCGGGACCTTCCCTTCATGCTTGGGAAATCTCTGAGTTTGGGCACTAGCCCCTTTTTTGATAAGCCCCTCCTTGAGGTGACCTTGGGCGATAACCTCACACAAAGACACAATTGCGGGTGTGGCCAAAGGCGATTTGAAACCAAACTACCTTTCGGCCCGCAATTCTCCTCGAGCCTCCACATGTCCTTTCTTCAAAACCGTGGTTTGGATTGTGGCCCACCCTCAACTTTTTAAATTTCACGCATCTTTGATCCCCACAATGCTATGGGATCGTCGATATCATGATCTTGACGGTGCCTCTGAACTGACAGTTCAGATCCATCCCTTTCAAAGCTCTGGTTCAGATCTGACCTTTTGCAAATCAACGACTATGATTTGTTTCGAAATTCCAGACTTTAGAATTGTCAAGTCTCAAAATTTCCTTTCTTTCGTATGTCAATATTTCGAAGTCAACGATTTGTGGAAACCTGTCCTTCTCAATCAGTGGCTCTGCCTCTGCTTCAGGGGTTTGACCTTTCAACTAGATCAATGATACTGCGACCCCTTTGCTCGATCAATGATGCGTGTCCACTTGAATCGGAGGGTTGAGGATTGCTTTGGGTCTTTACCCGAAATCTATAGATTTATGCCACCTATCCTCTTGATCTAATGGATATGAATTACTTCATAACTTTACCTGGAATCCACGGATCTACGCCATGTCTCTTCTAGATCAGATGGTCCAGATTCACCTGGAACGATCTGACGCTTAAGATTTACTTCGGAGGATATGACGACTGAGATCTACTTTGGATGATCAGACGGTTGAGATTTACTTCGACTCTTTGGCTCTCCGGACTTCGGTAGTCTCAAATATCAACTGAAAACTCTCGAACATATTTTTTCAGAGTCCACGATCTATCACCATGCATCCCTCTAGATCTAGCGGTCCAGATTCACTTTAGGTATTCGGGGTTCGGGAATCTTAATTCTCAACTGAAACTCCAATGCAATTTACCCGAAGATTTTGATCTATCGCCATGTTTCTCTCTGGATCTAACGGTTCAGAATCCTTCAGCTCTTTGGCTCTTTGGCCCTTCGGTGCTTTGGTGCTTTGGCGCTCCAGCCCTTTGGCGCTTCAACTCTTTGGTGCTTCATCTCTCTAGGATTCAATAGTTTCAACTCTTATGCACCCATTTCTACAGAGTGCTTTTACCCAAAATACACGATCTCTTGACACATATCCCTCTGGCGATCAATGACCAGGATTTACTTCGGCTGTTTGTCGTCCTCCTTGTCCACAAAACTTAAAAGTTGTGGATCTTACACCATGTATCAACCCTGACGTTGGATGGTTCTGATTAACTTAATAACTTGGGGACCTTGCAAGTCCACTAACCTGTGCATTTTCAAATGGTTAGGCCTCGTGCACTTTCTTTGAGATCCAATGATTGTTGGCCCTCGCACTCAGATCTGACGGCCCATATCTGATCTCCTCCTACGCGCTCTTCTAATTGTCTGGACATGGATCTTAGTGGTCCATATCTTTCATAGTGCTCTATCCAATGATCATTGTTTATCCTCCTCTTGAGCTTTCACTTTCTTCCTTGACTTGGAAGATTTCAGATGTTTTGAAGGTCTCAACCTTCGATTTACTTCCTGCGAGCCCTGATGTATGGGTCTTGACTTTCGCTTCCCTCCTGAGCTTACAAACTTGAAACAGGTTCACCTCTTGGACCTCATCTGTGCTTATGAAAAGTGATAGTCTCTTCTAAGCTTGGTCCTTATGGAATTTCAAATTCCCATGTACTCCTTGAGTTAATATGCTCGCATCGGATCGAAGTTCCATGACCTTCCTCGATCCAACGATCCAGATCACATCACAACTTCGAGTTTCAAAAGTTTAATCACATCAACGCGCCATTCTCCTATCGTGCAAACTCCGCACTCATAAATCCAATGGTAAAGGTGGGTCTCGTTAGTTCCTTGGATCTACAGTCTAGATTGCATCGCGACTTTGGGTTTCAGAGGTTTAGTCGCACCAACGCGCGATTCTCCCGTCGCGCGAACTCTGAACTCACAGATCCAACAGTCAAGGTGGGTCCCGATAGATCCTTGGATCTTCCTGAAAGGTCTCGTCCATTCGTCTTCCAAACAAAAGGATATTCCATTTTGATACTTGAATCTCTCTATCCTTCCTAAGATTCACCAATTATGAAGGATTTAAGAGCATTTCGCTCTTTCTCCTAAACTTAACACTTAGAAGGGTCTTCTACACAACTCTTGCACTCCTTCATCAAGTCTAGAACTTAAGTGGTTCTCGATCTATGCTTGCCTCACAGAGAGCCTGTGCATATCTGCACTACCTCTCCTGAGCTTAAAAACTTCGTCCTCCAAGGGATTCAAAATGACTAGGAGGGTTGACACGCATACATGAAACTATTCCCATAGTGAACAAACTCACAGTTCGTGGCTCTAGCTTAAGCCACCACAGGACGCAAGAATTTACGAGTATAAAAACACATCCAATTCATACAATTTCCTACTTGCCTAATTACACAATCAAGAAGACACAAAAAGGGTATAGAATAAATCCTTAAGAAAACATATACATCCCTTCAACATTCATACGATATCCAACTTTAATTCATAGTACCACTTAAATACACAATATATGCGATTACTTATCTATTACAGGTGCTAGCCAACTAACTGACTGTGGGTGTTCGTCCTTCCACTCGAACATAGACTCAGAGGCATTCATTCTTAGAACTTTGGCTACCCCTGTGCCAAGCCATGATATCACCAGGGAACTCTCGCAGTTCTCAAGGATTCTTTCTATATTTCATCTTCCGCTTGGGTTCTGTTCTCTGCAAACTTTCAGAGATTTCTTTCTCTGTTATGGCCCTGGGCGAGGTTTAGCAGATGCTCACTCGACATCAAGATCGTGGCCTTTTGTTCCTCATCTGCTGGGGAGCTCCCACATTCTCCATACCAATTTTCTTATATCTTTTCCCCAGGATGGTTCTCGACCCATCCTGTTCCTTCTGTCAGAAGGGAACTTGGGTCATCTTTGTCTGTCATACCCAGTGGTAATTCAGGATGACATGCTGCAGTCAAACCATGCTTCCATTCATAGGAGTGGTTGATAATTCAACCACTGGTCCTTTCTTCATTAATTGTTTTCTCTCCTTGGGATCCTAAGGAGATTTATTATCCCCATCAAGGGAAATCTGTGGTTATTTGATATAATGAGCCCTCTCTTATAGTTTTCACATTCTTTCCTCTAGTGATATCATGCCTAGTACTTTCACGGCTTCATCCACACAGTTAGCTATTGGCAACTCAAACAATAATACATTTACATTGTCCACATGCCTTAGCATGGTAATCCTATTTTATGATTAGTTACAATATGGGCGAAGCAAGGATGTTACAATACCCTCCCCCTTAAAGGAACATCGTCCTCAGTGTTTTTCCTGAAAACACCTATCAAGCCTTTCCCATTTAGCTATTTTAGAAATCTTGATCTTTGTTTCTCGGTCAGGTCCTATTTTAGACCCTTAAAATTCGTCACCTGCTTTCAATAATTCTTGGACAACAAGCATATTAATCATAGTCTCATGTGATAACATTGTATAAAAATTTCTAGGAATTTCTTTTCTAATCTTAGCATAATAACTATCTGCGCAATTTGTGGATTTGTATCCACATGGTTGTTTGTTATCTAGGCTCATTGTTTTTCCTTGAAATACTCATTGGGTGCATTATCCCCATCCATAGTTTACAAGAACTATCAATTTTTCATCTTCCTTGTGGTCACTCACCCTCCAATCCCAGGCTTAGGCATCCCCTTCTCTGCTATACAGTCCCTTGGGTTATCCATCTTGCCTTACCAAGGTTTTCTCGCACAGGAAGAACTACCCATCATGTGCATGATCCCAATCAATAGTTTACAAGAAATATTAAGGTATCCTCTTCCTTGCGGTCAATCACCCTCCAGGCCCGGGATCAGGCATCCCCTTCTCTACTATACAGTCCCTTGGGTGATCCATCATTCCTTGCCAATGTTTTCTCACACAAAAATAATTCCAGAGACTCTATCGAGTCTTACAGTCGAGGAATCCCTCAGAATTTATCTTCTGAGGCATCCCTCCATCTTGTGTTACCTTAAAACAACATATTCTAGGCAATCATGGCTTACCACGGGGTTCTCATGGCTCAACAGTAGCCATTTTTCATGCTTTTACAGGTTGACAACCTTCCGACTTAGCAAAAGTTAGGGAGGAGGGTTACTGTCCTTCTTCTTGCACCGTAATAGATAGGGATGAAGATTACTCTCCTTCTTTCGACACTGTAATAGATAGGGATGAAGGTTACTCTCCTTCTCCCGACACTGTAATAGATAGAAACAAAGGTTACTCTCCTTCTCCTGGCACCGTAATAAATAGGGGAGAAGGTTACTCTGTTTCTCTCGATATCGTAATAGATAGGGACAAAGGTTACTCTCTTTCTCCTGATACCATAATAGATAGGGACGATGATTACTCTCCTTCTCCCGGTACCATAATAGATAGGAACGAAGGTTACTCTCCTTCTCCTAGTAATTCATTCTTTACACATCCAAACAAATTGTTAGTCTCTATTTCATGCGATCGGATTATACTCCTTTTCACAGTTCTTCCTCGAACCCGAGATTTCAGTCTCTCATCTCTTCACTCTTCGCAGATATTTTTCTTTGACCTGTATCATAGGTATACAAAAATTCATGAGACATCATCATAAATTTTAAATTTAGAATTTCTTTGTAAATCTATCACCTACAAATTTCCAATTCCACATTTTATTTCCATATTTGTTCCACATAGGAACCTGATTCATAATTATGGGACTTTCCTTCCCATGGAGGTTTGGATCAACATGAAATTGGTATTCCTTATGGGCTTACAATGCTGCCATATCCAAGACCCCTTTGCTTCTTGCACTTTCAACTTCAATCAACCAAACAAATTGTTAGCTTTTCCATGCACATACATTTTTATTGCACCTTTACAATGTCATCACAAACAATTTCAGAATTGTTCATACTAACTATCAAATTTACTTCCTCAAAAGGGAAATACCATTCCTTGTAGTTTAGATCAGTAGGCAATTGGTCTTCCTTATGGGATTATAATATCGCCATATCTGAGACCCATTTCGTCCCTGCAATTCATTCTTTACACAACCAAACAAATTGTTAGTCTCTCATGCATCCATGTATATATATCTATATTCAAAACCATTCATACTAACAGTTCATCACATCTATATAAACATAAAAAGTGAATCCCATTCCTTGCCTATGCCTCATTTCAACATACCAACCCTTTCAAAATGTAATTCAATATTTCAAGGGATTTTAACAAATGTGTCAATTATTCATGGTCACATTCATACCCAATGCAGTCTTGCATTGTTTTCAAGTTCGTCAGACTTTATGACCGGTTCTTGGCCATGGTGTGTTGGAATTTAACCAACCTTTTCCTCATATGGATTATTCATTTTCTTTCATTCATACAGCAGGACCATACTGCCTGCTATAGGTCAATCACGATCCGAACTCAATACACATGAACTCAAAACTTTCACATGAATGTCTTTAAGCATTCCTTGATTGGTCAATGCATTCATGAAATGTCAGTTCATGAATTATTCCAAGGGTTAGAAACAATGTTTACTACCATAGTTTCATGCCTCCATCATTCAAGTTCTCCTTCCTGAATCATACCTTACTTGGGTACCCAAGGCATACAATTTCCTTTCAAAATTTCATGCATAACACTAAGACAATAAAATATTTCAGAAGGGATTCTTACCAAATCCCTTCATACCTTGTGCCACATAGGCACGAATATATTTATACCGGTTCTTCCCTGCTAGCACCCTCTTTCTGATTTTTACCTCATCAGTGGGGACTTTTACAGCCCTGTCAACAATGTTTCAACAACAACCTTCTCATGGTCATCCTCTGCTTGAGGTTTCCAATCATTGGAAACTATCTTCCTCAATAGCTCCAATTCCTTTCTATGCATAGCATGCATCATCATAGTCACAATTACATTAGTTGTAATATTAAACCAAATGCATGTATCATAACATTCAAATTCATAAAACATCATCAAAATGTCCTAACATATCTTTATGCACTTCATCACATTATCCTCAAATGTTTCCACAAGTGAAACAAAAATAGATTTTGATTTTATATTCAGCGATACAATCATTATCACTATGGTGTCAAAACCTTTTTACTTTCATTAGTGTACCAACTTTCTCATCCAAGAGAAAACATAATACTTAGCAAGGAAAGAATTGAGGACTCTCCTCTTCTTCCAACTCTTTCTACATCGCCTAGGACTTTTCAACCCAGTTGGGTTATCTCTAAGGCCTCACTACCTTTTCTTAATCATGGCTTCAACCAAGCCTACTCAGGGGGTTTACTTTCCTTTTACCAACTATACTAGTTTCCGCAACTGCTCTTTTAATCCTACGTCTTTGTTAAACAATTTAGGGTTCTTAGGGTGAGGAAAGTGTTCCTCCTTTTCTCCCCATTTACTTATGCAATCTACTTCTTATTGTGATATTTCTCCTCTTTTCCTGAGAATACCTGGGTTAGGCTCATCCTAACTCTTAGGATACATCAACATGATTTCATAGCAAAATATTTTTCCCATAATGAATCATTAACCTGTGCATCGTGCATGTTACCATTCAGTTATCAGAATGGTCAATATTAATTATTAGTCTTCTATTCATTACATGATGTTTTTCAAAATGTAATCCAAGATTCTGGTATATATATATATATATATATATATATATATATATATANCATATAAGCTTGTGGTTGACTGCTTAATTCTCAACAGTCATTAAGGTTGTGACTTTGTTTTCCTGATAGAGTCTTCACACGGTTCCTCCACAGGGAACTCCTTCTGCATGAATATTCCTTAATGGATATCCATCACTATTTGTGATGGCCTCAGCCATGACGTAGCTTCAACAGTTTACCAAATATCCCATAAGGAATATAAACATGCATCTTTTTCATGTACCCAAATTATGTATCCATACATATTTTGGTTTTGTTAAATTACATCATACATGTGCATCACTTGCACATTTAATATCATTCATACCTAAATGGTATTACTATCAGGCTTCATGTTAGGAAGCTCCATAATGCACTAAACCCATGTACTCAATAATAATTAAACACAGATAAGTATTCATCATGCTAGCTTATTTCTTTCACTTTTTCCATCTCATTCACATGCATGGACACATCATGTTTCTATATCCTTTTCCCAAGGATCTTCCAATCATCATTATGATCATGTATACACATTCGTGTATAAGTAGGTGCATATCTTGCACCTTTTTACCTCATGCATTCACTTGATAGTTTAATTTCATCATTAGTGTCCTTTAGTTTGATATTTCAGTCACTTACCGGACTAATCTCACAGTCATATCTCATAT
The DNA here is from genome assembly GCA_009831015.1 of Picea engelmannii. NCBI lineage: Eukaryota > Viridiplantae > Streptophyta > Pinopsida > Pinales > Pinaceae > Picea > Picea engelmannii. The sequence continues at coordinate 141,159 of ML815726.1, forward strand.
TGATGTTTCCTTTTATGAAGGCAATAACCAACCAGGGTCACTTTCCTCTTTATGCGACAACGTCTAGTAAGAAAACCTTCTTGCCTCACCTCACCATCCATAGGGTTTTACCCATCTCATTTTTCTCTGGACATGAGGAGTTGTATACATGATCCTACCAGATTCCTTTAATCCCACAAAGGTATTAACCATTATATAATCTACCATAATCAGTGCTTGAAGTTCCAACTATCCATGCTTAGAAGCAATGTTACGAACACCAGGTCATCTGTCCTTCAGGCTTCAGCTGCTCTTGACATAACCCTGCCACCTTCAACTATCCACATTCAAGTCTTATTATAGATGTTAATTAGAATATCCCTACTCTAGAAAGAGTAGTTATCATTTTGAAAAAGGGCTAAAGAAATTCTTCTGCTGAAATTCAACAAGAATTCCCAAAATCACAGGTTCAATCTACAGTCCTTCTCCTCAAGGAGTAAATGCAGATAAAAATACCTCCTTACGTGACTCATACATGAGCCCAACTAGGCCAAGTGTTGTAACCATGCTCTGATACCAATTTGTAACACACCCACGACGAGGCATACGATTTTCACTTTTCTTAAAGGACAAATTCTCCATCCATGGTTTCTAATTTGGGAAGTTAGGGAACTAGTCCAACCTCCCAGTCAAGGATCTCTAATTTTGAAGCCAA
>ML815726.1:160642-175569 GCA_009831015.1 Picea engelmannii
AAATAGGTTAAAGGCTCAGATGGTTAGGAAGTTCGATATGAAAGATCTAGGAGCAACAAGGAAGATTTTGGCAATGGAGATATTCAGAGATAGGAGGAATGGTAAAATTTGGTTGTCACAATAGAAGTATGTCGAGAATATACTTTTGAGGTTTGGTATGAACGATATGAAACCAGTTTCAGTCCCTTTGCCTTCCCATTTTAGGCTTTCTTCAAGTTTATGTCCTAATACAAAAGAAGAAAAGGAATATATGTCTCGAATACCATATGCTAATGCAGTAGGAATTTTAATGCATGTGATGGTTAGTACAGGGCCAAATATTTCACATGGAGTTGAGGTTGTTAGCAGGTATATGGAAAATCCATGTAAAGAGAATTGGGCATCAGTGAAATGGGTGCTTCAGTATCTGAGGGGCACAAGTGATTACTGTATTACCTATGATAGTGGTCATGAGTTAGTCTGTTGATATGTGGATTGTGATTTTGCAAGTGATTTAGAGAAGAGAAGGTCGACTTCAGGGTATGTCTTTACTCTTGCAGGTGGAGCTATTAGTTGGATGTCAAAGCTACAGAACATTGTTGTTTTATCCACTACCGAAGAAGAATACGTAGTTGCTTCACATGCTTGCAAAGAGGAAGTTTGGTTGAAAGTTTTGTTTGTTGAGTTTGGAAGGATGTAGGACAAAGAAAAGTTACTTTGTGATAGTCAAAGTGCTATTTACTTGGCTAAGAATATAGCCTACCATAGTAAAACAAATTATATACCTATCAAGTGCACCAATGCGTGATTCTCCCGTCGTGCAAAGTCCGCACTCACAAATCCAACGGTCAAGGTGGGTCCTGATAGATCCTTAGATATACGGTTGATATCACATCATGAATTCAGTTTTCAGACGTTTAGTCGTAGCAACGCGCGATTCTCCTATCGCGCAAACTCTGAAATCATAGATCCGACGGTCAAGGTGGGTCCTGATAGATCCTTGGATCCTCTCAAAAGGTCTCATCCATTCATCTTCCAAATCAAAGGATATTCACTTTTTATACTTGAATCTCACTATCCTTCCTAATATTCATCAGTTATGAAGGATTTAAGAGCATTGTGCTCTTTCTCCTGAACTTAACACTTATAAGGGTCTTCTGCACAACTCTTGCGCTCTTTCATCAATTCTAGAACTTAAGTGGTTCTCGGTCTCTGCTTACCTCGCAGAGAGCCTGTGCATATATGCACTACCTCTCCTGAGATTAACAAACTCCATCCTCTAAGGGACTCAGAACGACTAGGAGGGTCGACATGCATACATGAAACTATGCCCACACTCGACGAACTCACATTTCGTGGCTCTGGCTTAAGCCACCACAGGACGCAAGCATTTACGAGTATAAAAACATGTCCAATTCATACAATTTCCTACTTTCCTAATTACACAATCAAGAAGATAGAAAAATGGTACAGTATAAATCATTAAGAAAACATATCCATCCCTGCAAAATTCATAGGATATCCAACTTTAATTCACAATACCACTTAAATACACAAGATATGCGATTACTTAACTATTATAGCTGGTAGCCAACTAACTGACTATGGGTGTTCATCCTTCCAACTGGCCATAGGCTCATAGGAATTCATTCTTAGCACTCTGTCCACCCCCATGCCAAGCCATGATATCACCAGGGAACTCTCGCAGTTCTCAAGGATTCTTTCTCTATTTCGACTTTCGCTCGGGTTCTGTTCTCTGCAAACTTTTAGATATTTCTTTCTCTATTATGGCCCTGGGAAAGGTTTATCATATGCTCACTCGGCATCAAGCTCATGGCCTTCTCTTCCTCATCTGTTGGGGAGCTCTCACATTCTTCTTACCAATTTTCTTATATATTTTCCATAGGATGGTTCTCAACCCATCCTGTTCCTTCTGTCAGAAGGGAACTCAGGTTAGCTTGGTCTATCATACCCAGTGGTACTTCGGGCTGATATTCTACAGTCAGACCATGCTTCCATTCATGGGAGTGGTTGATAATTCAACCACTTTTCCTTTCTTCATTAACTGGTTTCTCTCCTTGGTATCCAAAGGAGATTTATTATCCCCATCAATGGAAATTTTGGGTTATTTGATATAATAAGCCCTTTCTTATAGTTTTCACATTCTTTCCTCTAGTGATATCATGGCTAGTACTTTCAAGGATTCACCCCCACAATCAGTTATTGGAAACTCAAACAATAATACATTTACATTGTCCACATGTGTTAGCATGGTAATCCTACTTTATGATTAAATACAAGATGGGGGAAACAGGTATGTTACAATACCCTCCCCCTTTAAAGGAACATCATCCTCGATGTTTTTCCTCAAAACACCTATCTAGCCTTTCACATTCAATTTTTTCAGAAATCTTGATATTTCTTTCTTTGTCAGGTCTTTTTTCAGACCCTTAATCTTCGTCACCTTCTTTCAATAATTCTTGGACAACAAGCATATTAATCATAGTCTCATGTGATAACATTGTATAAAAATTTCTATGAAATTGTTTTCTAATCTTAGCACCATAATTATTTGCGCAGTTTGTGGATTTGTATCCACATGGTTGTTTGTTATCTAGGGTCATTGTTTTTTCTTGACATGCCCATTGGGTGCATGATCCCCATCAATAATTTACAAGAACTATCAAGGTTTCATATTCTTTGCGGTCACTCACCCTCCAGGCCCGGGATCAGGCATGCCCTTCTCTGTTGTCCCTTGGGTGATCCATCTTTCCTTGTCAAGGTTTTCTTTCATGGGAAGAATTACCCATCGTGTTCATGATCCCAATCAATAGTTTACAAGAACTATTAAGGTCTCTTATTCCTTGCAGTCACTCACCCTCTAGGCCTAGGATCAGGCATCCCCTTCTTTTCTATATAGTCCCTCGGGTGATCCATCTTTCCTTGCCAAGGTTTTCTCACATAGAAATAATTCTAGAGTCTCTATCGAGTCTTAAAGTCAAGGTGTCCCTCAGACTTACTCTGTCGAGGCGTACCTTCAGCTTGTGTTACCTCAACACAACATATTCTAGGGGATCATGTCTTACCATGACATTCTCATGGCTCAGCAGTAGCCATTTTTCATGCTTTTACAGCTTGACAGCCTTCTGGCTCAGCTAAAGTTAGGGATGAAGGTTACTCTTCTTCTCCTGACACCGTAATAAATAGGGATGAAAGTTACTCTCCTTCTCCCGGCACCGTAATAGATAGGGAAGAAGGTTACTCTCCTTATCCCAACACCGTTATAGATAGGAACGAAGGTTAATCTCCTTCTCCCAACACTGTAATAGATAGGAGAGAAGGTTACTCTCCTTCTCCTGGTATCGTAATAGACAGGGACGAAGGTTACTCTTGTTCTCCCGGTATCGTAATAGATAGGGACGAAGGTTACTCCTCTTCTCCTGGTACCACAATAGATAGGGACAGAGGTTACCTTCCTTCTCCTGGTACCATAATAGATAGGGATGAAGGTTACTGTCCTTATCCCGATAATTCATTCTTTACACAGCGAAACAAATTGTTAGTCTCTATTTCATGCGATCGGATTATACGATTTTTCATAGTTCTTCCTTGAGATTGAGAGTTTATTCTCTCGTCTCTGCACTCTTTACAGATATTTTCCTTTCACCTGTATCATAGTTATACAAAAATTCATGAGACATCATCATAAATTTTAAATTCAAAATTTCCTTTTAAATCTGTCACCTACAGATTTCCAATTCCACATTTTATTTCCACATTTGTTCTGTGTTCCACATAGGAACCGCATTCATAATTATGGGACTTTCCTTACCATAGAAGTTTGGCTCAGCATGAAATTGGTGTTCCTTATGGGCTTACAATGATTCCATATCCAAGACCTCTTTGTTTCCTGCACTTTCAACTTCAATCAACCAAACAAATTGTTAGCTTTTCCATGGACATATATTTTTATTGCACCTTTACAATGTCATCACAAACAATTTCAGAATTGCGCATACTAACAATCAAATTCACTTTCTCAAAAATGAAATACCATTCCTTGGAGTTTGGGTCAGTAGGAAATCGGTCTTCCTTATGGGCTTATAATACCACCATATGCAAGACCCATTTCCTCCCTGCAATTCATTCTTTACACAGCCAAACAAATTGTTAGTCTCTCATGCATCCATGTATATATATCTATATTCAAAACAATGCATACTAATAGTTCATCACATCTATATAAACATAAAAAGGGAATCACATTCCTTTCTTATGTCTCATTTCAACATACCAACCCTTTCAAAACATAATTCAATATTTCAAAGGATTTTAACAAATGTGCCAATTATTCATGGCCACATTCATACCCAATGCACTCTTGCATTATTTTCAAGTTCGTCACACTTTGACCAGTTCTTGGCCATGGTGTGTTGGAATTTAACCAAACTTTTCCTCATATGGAATATTCATTTTCTTTCATTCTTATAGTAGGACCATATTGCCTACTATAGGCCGATCACGATCCCAAATCAGTACACATGAACTCAAAAGTTTCACATGAATGCCTTTAAGAATTCCTTTATTGGTCAATGCATTAATGACATATGAGTTCATGAAATATCCCAAGGGTTACAGAAATTTTTTACTACCAGAGGTTCATACCTCCATCATTCATGTTATCCTTCCTAAATCATACCTTCCTAGGGTACCCAAGGCATACAACTTCCTTTCAAAAGTTCATGCATAACACTAAGACAATAAATATTTCAGAAGGGGTTCTTACCAAATCCCTTCATACCTTGTGCCACATAGGCACAACCATCCGTATATTGGTTTTTAGCTGCTAGTACCCTCTTTCCAATTTTTACCTGATAAATGGTGCTTTATGGGGACTTTTACAGCCCTGTCAACAATCTTTCAACCACAACCTTCTCCTAGTCATCCTCTTCTTGAGGTTTCCCATCATTGGCAACTATCTTCCTCAACAGATACAATTCTTTTCTATACATAGCATGCATCATCATAGTCACATTTACATTAGTTGTAATATTAAACCAAATGCATGTATCATAACATTCAAATTCATAAAACATCTTCAAAATGTCCTATCATATCTTTATGCACTTCATCACATTATCCTCAAATGTTTCCACAACTGCAACACAAACAGGCTTTGATTGTATCTTCAGTGATACAATCCTTATCACTATGGTGTCAAAACCTTTTTACTTTCATTAGCATACCATCTTTCTCATCCAAGAGAAAAACTAATACTCAACAAGGAAAGAATTGAGGACTATCCCCTTCTTCCAACTCTTTCTACACCGCTTGGGACTTTTCAGCCCAGTCGAGTTATCTCTAAGGCCTCACTACCTTTCCTTAATCATGGCTTCAACCAAGCCTATTCAGTTAAACGTACTCATTTATTCATTTAATCATACTTAGGGGGTTTACTTTCCTTTTACCAACTATACAGGTTTCCACAACTGATCTTTTAATCCTACATCTCTGTTAAACAATTTAGGGTGCTTAGGGTAAGGAAAGTGTTCCTCCTTTTCTCTCCGTTTACTTATGAAATCTACTTCTTATTGTGATATTTTTTCTCTTTTCTTGAGAAGCCTTGGGTTAGTCTCATCCTAACTCTTAGGATACATCAGCATGCTTTAATAGCAAAATATTTTTCCCATAATGAATCATGAACCTATACATCTTGCTTGTTACCATTCGGTTATCAGAATGGTCAAGATTTAGTATTAGTCTTCTATTCATTACATGATGTTTTTCAATATGTAATCCAGGATTCTGGTATATATATATAATCTTGTGGCTCACTGCTTAATTCTCAGTAGTCATTAAAGTTCTGACTTTGTTTTTCTGGCAGAGTCTTCACACAGTTCCTCCATAGGGAACTCCTTCATCATACAACTTTCTTATTGCATATCCATCAATATTTGTGATGGACTTAGCCATGAGTTAGCTTCAACATTTTAGCAAATATCCCATAAGGAATATAAACATGCATCTTTTTCATGTACCCAAATTATGTATCCATACATATTCTATTTTTGTTAACTTACATCATACATGTGCATCACTTGCACGTTTAATATCATTCATACCTAACTGGTATTACTATCATGATTCATATTAGGAAGCTCCATAATGCATTAAACCCATGTAGTCAAGCATAATTAAACACAGATAAGTATTCATCATGCTATCTTATTGCTTGCACTTTTTCCATGTCATTCACACACATGGACATATCAGTTTTCTATATCATTTTTCCAAGGATCTCCCAATCATCCTTATGATCATGTATACATATTTGTGTATAAGTAGGTGAATCTCTTTCACCTTTTTACCTCATGGATTCACTTGATAGTTTAATTTCATCATTAGTGTCCTTTAGTTTGAGATTTCAGTCACTTACATGACTAATCTCATCGTCATATCTCGTATTGATGTTGCGTTTTCTCAAGGAAATAACCAACCATGGTCACTTTACTCTTTGTGCAACAACATATAGAAATAAAACCTTATTTCCTCAGCGTCCATAGGGTTTTACCCATCTCATTTTTCTCTGGTCACGAGGAGTTATATACTCTAATTTTAATATAGAGAAGTAACTATAACTTACAGGGATCCTACCTGATCCTACCAAATTCCTTTAAGCCCACAAAGGTATTAACCATTATATAATATACCATAATTAGTGCCTGAAGTTCCAACTTCCCATGCTTAGAAGCAGTTTTACGAACACCAGGTGATCCATCCTTTGGGCTTTAGCTTCTGTTGACATAACCCTACCACCTTCAGCTATCCACATCCAAGTCTTATTATAGATGTTAATTAGCATATACCTACTTCGGTAAGATAAGTTATCACTTTGACAAAGGGATAAAGAAATTCTCCTGCTGAAATTCAACAAGAATTCCCAAAATCACAGGTTCAATCTGCAGTCCTTCTACTCAATGAGTAAATGAAGATAACGATACCTCCTTACACGACTTGTACATGAGCCCAAGTAGGCCAAGTGTTGTAACCATTCTCTGATACCAATTTGTAACACAGCCACGACAGGGCATACAATGTTTTTCTTTTCTTAAAGGACATATTCTCCATCCATGGTTTCTAATTTGGGAAGTTGGGGAACCAGTCTAACCTCCCAATCAAGGATCTCTGATTCTGAAGCCAATGACTCTCTGAGACCCTGATGGTCTTTCTCTGTAATAAAATGAAGACCCTTTCAACTTCTGGGTGTCGGTCTAATGGTACCTGGGACCTTCCCTTCGCTCTTGGGAAATATCTGAGTTTGGGCGCTAGCCCCTTTTCTGATAAGCCCCTCCTTGAGGTGACCTTGGATGATATCCTCACACAAACAGACAATTGTGGGCATGGCCAAAGGAGGTTTGAAACAAAACTACCTTTGTGCCCGTAATTATCTTCGAGCCTCCACATGTCCTTTCCTCAAAACCATGGTTTGGATTGCGACCCACCCTCAAATTTTTAAAGTTTGCGCATCTTCAATCCCTGCAATGCTATGGGACTGTCGATCTCACAATATTGACGGTGCCTCTGAACTGATGACTTAGATCTATCCCTTTCAAAGTTGTGTTTGAAATATGACCTCTTGTGAATCAACAGATGTGATTTGTTTTGGAATTCTGGACTTCAAAATTCTCAATTCTCAAACTTTCCTTTCTTCTGTACGTCAATATTCCATAGTTGACAATTTGCAGTCACCTATCCTTCTCAATCAACGGTTTTGTCTCTTATTTAGGTGCTTGACCTTTTAACTAGATCAACGGTCCTATGGCACCTTTGCTCGATAAATGGTCACGATTTCCTTCGGGTATCCGAACTTCTGAGATCTCAAATCTCAAACTTCACTTCCCCTCAAAGTAAGAGGATTCCTATGGCATGTCCACTTGAATCAGATGGTTGAGGCTTGCTTCGGGTATTTACTCGAAATATACATATTTATGCCATCTATCCTCTTGATCTGATGGCTATGAAGTACTTCGGGACTTTACTTGAAATCCACTGATTTATGCCACATTTCATTTGGATCAGATGGTCCAGATTCACCTCGGACGATCCAACCCTTGAGATTTACTTCAGACGATCTGATGACTGAGATCTACTTTAGATGATCAGATGGTTGAGATTTACTTCATCTCTCTGGCTCTTTGGACTTCAAGAGTCTCAAATATCAACTAAAAAATGTCGAATAGATTTCTCTAGAGTCCACGATCTGTCACCTTGCGTCCCTCTAGATCTGATGGTCCAGATTCACTTCGGGTCTTCGGGGTTCAAGAATCTCTATTATGAACTAAAACTCCAATGAAATTTACTCAAAGCTTGTGATCTATCACGACGTGTCTCTCTGGATGTAATTGTTCAGATTCCTTTGATTCTTTATCTCTTCATCTCTTTAGCGCTTCGGCCCTTCGACGCTTCGGCTCTTTGACACTTCGACGCTTCGACGCTTCGACTCTTCTACTCTCAGGGATTCGGGAGTTTCAAATCTTATGCACCCATTTCTCTGGAGTGATTTTACCTGAAATACATGATCTCCTCACACGTATCCCCCTGGTGATCAATGAACGGGATCTACTTCGGTTGTTTGTCCTCCTCCTTGTCCACAAAACTCCCAAGTTGTGGATCTTATGCCACGTATCTATCCTGACATTAGATGGTTCCGATTGACTTCGGAGGTTTGCAAGTCCACTCTCCTATGCACTTTCAAAGGGTTAGGCCTCATGAACTTTCCTTGGGATCCAATGAGTCTTGGTCCTCACACTCAGATATGATGGCCTGGATCTGATCTCCTCCTGTGCGCTCTTATAATTGTCTAGATGTGGATCCCAACGGTTCAAGTCTTTCACAGTGCTCGATCCAATGGTCACTATTTTTCCTCCTCCTAAGCTTTCGCTTTCTTCCCTGACTTGGAAGATTTCAGATGTTTTGAAGGTATCGACATTCGATTTACTTCCTGTGATACCTAATGTATGGGTCTTGACTTCCTCTTCCCTTGTGATCTTACAAACTTGAAACAAGTTCACCTCTTAGACTTCATCTACGCTTATGAAAAGGGATAGTCTCTTGTGAGCTTAGTCCTTAGGGAATTTAAAATTCCCACGTACTCCTTGATTTAATATGCTCATGTGGGATCAATGGTCCATGACCTTCCTCGATCCAACGGTCCAGATCACATCGCAACTTTGGGTTTCAGAAGTTTAATCACAGCAACGCGCGATTCTCCTGTCGCGCAAACTCTACACTCAAAGATCCGACAGTCAAGGTGGGTGCCAATATATCCTTGGATATACCATCCAAATTGCATCACGACTTCGGGTTTCAGAGATTTAGTCTCACCAGTGCACGATTCTCCCGTCACGCAAACTCTGAACTCACAAATCCGATGGTCAAGGTGGGTCCTGATAGATCCTTGGATCCTCCCGAAACGTCTCGTTCGTTCTTCTTCCAAACAAAAGGATATTCCCTTTTGATACTTGAATCTCTCTATCCTTCCTAAGCTTCATCAGTTATGAAGGATTGAGGAGTGTTGCGCTCTTTCTCCTGAACTTAACACTTAGAAGGGTCTTCTGCAAAACTCTTGTGCACCTTCATCAAGTCTAGAAATTAAGTGGTTCTTGGTCTCCTCTTTCCTCCCAGATAGCCTGTGCATATATGCACTACCTCTCTTGAGCTTAACAAACTCCTTCCTCCAAGGGACTCAGAGCTACTAGGAGGGTCGAAATGCATACATGAAACTATGCCCACGGTCGACGAACTTGCAGTTCGTGGCTCTGGATTAAGCCACTGCAGGACACATGCATTTACGAGTATAAAAACATGTCCAATTCATAAAATTTCCTACTTTCCTAATTACAAAATCAAGAAGTCAGAAAAATGGTACAGTATAAATCATTAAGCAAACATATTGATCCCTACAACATTCATAGGATATCCAACTTTAATTCACAGTACCACTTAAATACACAAGATATGTGATTACTTATCTATTACAGGTGGTATCCAACTAACTGAATGTGGGTGTTCGTCCTTCCACCTGACCATAGGCTCAGAGGCATTCATTCTTATCACTCTAGCCACCCCCATGCCAAGCCATGATATCACCAGGGAACTCTTGAAGTTCTCAAGGATTCTTTCTCTGTTTCATATTCCTCTCGGGTTCTGTTCTCTGCAAACTTTCATAGATTTATTTCTCTGTTATGGCCCCAGGCGAGGTTTATCATGGAATCAAGCTTGCAAACTTCTATTCCTCATCTACTGGGGAGCTCCCGCATTATCCTTACCAATTTTATTATATATTTTCCCTAGGATGGTTCTTGACCCATCATGTTCCTTCTGTCAGAAGGGAACTCGGGTGAACTTGGTCTGTTATACCCAGTGGTACTTTGAGCTGACATTATGCAATCAGACCATGCTTCCATTCATGGGAGTGGTTGATAATTCAACCAATGGTCCTTTCTTCATTAACTGGTTTCTATCCTTGGGATCCAAAGGATATTTATTATCCCCATCAAGGGAAATTTGGGGTTATTTGATATAATGAGCCCTCTCTTATAGTTTTCACATTCTTTCCTCTAGTGATATCATGTCTATCACTTTCAAGGTTTCACCCCCACAGTCAGCTATTGGCAACTCAAATGATAATACATTTACACTGTCCACATGCCTTAGCATGGTAATCCTATTTTATGATTAATTACAAGATGGGGGAAACATGGATGTTACAGGCATTCTTAGGGTTAGCTAGTGCGCATTTCTTCATGGATTCACCCTCGCTACTCTATTTTTCATTCTTCCACATATGAGAGCGATAGTAATCCATTAGCTAGCCAATCTCTCCGGGAGAAAGTCGATTTTCTGCAAGTTTCCTGAGGTAGAAAGGAGGGCGCACCAACCTGGGGTTTGCACCTTTCATGGTTTCTCCATTGTCGGGATGAAGTAAGTGCTCCCTCTTCTATGGCTGCACTGAGCTTCTCCCTTTGATCCCACAGACTCACACCGAGATAGACACATCCTCTCAGCTACTCTTAGATCATCCCGACACTAGATCTTCATTACTTGGTTACCCAAACCAATGGTGCGCCTCTATTCCGATTTGTGCTCCTGTTGATTTTTTGGTCAACTACCCAAAAATGGCTTATTTGGTCACCTTCTCCAGTAGATCTCCTTCTTGGGCAGATCACCTAGTAATATATTTAAGTATTTTATTTGTATATCATTCAGATTTCACGATGACAAGACATTCAAGGATTCCAAATTGAGTGTCTTAATGAGATGTTATAGGTTTTCAAAGAATTTAAGGATGGGACATATGTTTTCAAATCATTTAAGGATGGGAGATATAAAGTATTAAACATTCTATTTTTGGGTTGTTTTTGGGTGATTGTTTTTGTTTGATTTTGTTCGAAATAGGGTGAGGAATAGTTGGATATGAAAACTTGAGTGGCTAAGTTTGTATAATCTGAGTGCCCAATGGTTTTTAAGCATACTAAATCCATTTATACATCAGGATGAATTCATTTATGCAATCAAAAACCCAATTTAAATAACACAAAATAGAGATTTTGTCCAAATTTCAATCTTCTATTTCCGACCAAAAACACCAAAAAGTAGAAATTTTAGCCAACCTCGAAGATATTGGGTTTCTAGCATACATTTTTATCCCTTCATCGTGAATTTACAACTAACCCACTCTCTCATCAGACTTATCCCATCTAGATATGTCATATATATTTTATATTTGTTTCTATCTTATCCAATCTTTGGATATTGGAGTATCATTGAATTGTGGTGGAGCTACCTTAGTTTAGGTAGTTCGATCTATTGAAGAGTCACCCACAACATACCTTATAGTGCCATATCTAGCAATAGATACACAATCAGAGTCTTAATCTCTTGACCATGATTCAGTACCAGTTTTTTTTTGTAGCTCTTGATCATGATTATTACTAGCATACCCCCGAAGCGGGGAAAGGGAACTCCGAAAAAAATTAACATATTTTTTTATGACAATCATATTTAGTGAAAGAATAGATCATGAAACAAAAATAATATAGAGAAGTGAATGGGGGAATAATTTTTTCCAAATATATAGAAAAAACAAAAGATGTTACATGTGTATTTTTTCTTTATTCTAGATATCATCTAAAGCTATTTACTAATGAAATGTCAAATCATAATTTGATATGAAAATGAAATAAAATAGAAAACATTTTTTAGCATATCCTTGAAGCGGGAAATGGAACATTGAAGTGAATCAAGGTGGTTATGTTGTTCAAAGATCAAGAGATTTGTTTTTTTGATGAAAATAAATACTTCAGAAGGTCTTATAGTTGGATAAATTTGAATGCACCTATGATGAAGGGACACATCATTCTTCTTTTTTCTTGCTTGACTGATCTAGTTATGGAATAATGTGAGGGGATTTTCTAAATCGATAAAACAATAAATGAGATCTCTAGTTTTTGTTTTTATAGTCCTAAATATTAGATCTAAGAGTGACAATGGTTAACTATAGAAATAAGATAACCAAATTGGAAAGGGAATGATAGCAACCAAATGGGAAAGGGAATGATAACCAAATCACTGGTTATCATTGACACTGCAAAACCTACTTAAAATCTCAAAAATTGGCCTTTACTTCTTCTTATTTTTCTTTCAACATAACATAACAATGGTAGACTTGGAAATGGTAGGAGTAGATGTCAAAAAGGGATAAAATATAATCACAAAAATATGTCCTCATGCAACCACTAGGACCAATCAAAATCAAAATCACTCTATGAGTGCTTTTTTCCTCTCCCTTGGTTTGGTAAACATGCATTATATTCAATTTCCTTCCAACAATGAGCTTCATAACCATATCAAAGGGCACTGATACACTTGACATATATGCTTACTCGATGCAATTATATGTCGATATTAGAAGGATTATAATCACTTATGGTTTAAGATTAAGATAACAACATAAGTGAGTAGAAGAAAGGATGCAATTTTGTGTTTCAAGATCGAAAAGGATAGCACCATGTCCATAAACACTAAGTTAGAACTTATGTTGCATATGTGTCCTTATTATAGGATTCATCTCTAGATTGGAACCAGGTTTTTGGTTCAATGCATTTACATAAACATTTGGATACAGTATCGACAAAGTGAGACATTATTCTCTGCATGAGATTGTTGTGTTGAGATTGCTTCCCATGCTCTATGTGAAGTTAAAAATTTGATCTGATGTAAATGTTTCATATGAAACTTTGAGTTTTTTGGGATACATTAGGACTCAATGTTTTTTGGGGATACATGGGGATTGGGCATGTATTGGCTAGATGTCATTGCATGTATTGGATAGATTTCATCCACTTCAGTGTTTCCTTTCCCCTGCTTTAGGGGAAAGAAAACACCGAATTGTTCTAGTGATTGTTATGCTCATGTGTTTCTTTTGGATGATAGATGAATAATCAATAGAGGATATATTCAACTATTTTTATTCATTCGTATGTAGATGGTAGTCATGTATAGTGTTGTCAAAAATAAGATTCCAACCAATTAATCATAAATGGACATATAGTAGGAGGAATATTGGATTAAGAGAGCACTGAAGTTGATTGTTATGTATTGGGACATTTTTGTGGGTAACTGGTACAACTTAATCATAATGTGAAAAATAAAATAGGTGAGATGGGATCAATGGGCTAGAGTGCATAAAAATCAAAGATGATGTTGTTGACATTAAATTCCCCTCAAAGTAAAATTCATATAATACCCATTTGATTGTTAGATGATTCTCCTCCAATATTTTGTGGAATATAGAATCCAAGCAACTCCGACTAATCCTAACCCTAAAAAAAAAACCTACATCCATGTATTCCTATTCAAGTTATCAAAAAATATTGTTATTTAAGAAATGTACAATTTAGATTAGTATTTAGCATACTTTTGTTAAGACATCTTCTCATGGTTCAATCTCACTCTATTTTAATAAGTTTGAGTTTATAGAATATAAATGTACCAAAGAGATATTTCCATGTAGTTTAGATTGTTGAAGAAACTCCACACACTTGAGATGAGTTGATTAAATATTAGTTGCAAATTTTGGATCTATGTTTAATATCACCCACTTTTAACATATGATGTTTAATGTAGTTAATATTAAAAACAATGTGAAAGGAAAAAACAACACGGGGAAAGTCTCAAAGGAATTGGGTTAATGATTGATATAATCACTAGTGCATAATCACCATTTAATGTTGGAGACAATGTTTTTCATTGATTTTGTTGGAGAAACTCAAACAAGAAGAAATTGCATGTTGTGGAATAGTCTATTTAATCCAATGGCCTTGGGGCCCATAGTTGTTAATGATAATCCTTTATTTATAAGAACAAAGAAATTTCAAAGTGTGCAAATGACTCCTATGACTTTGACAACGTTCTTATTTTACATATATACTTTAAATGGTAATGTTGTGGGTAGAGGTACATGTATGAGATGTTTGAATAATGGTTGAGAATTGAACCTTGGTTATGATTAACATTACATATTATATTAATGTTTTATAATCTATCAAGAATGGAGTTCCATTTACAGTACAACAAGTCGGTGGACAAAAGCAAGGAAGTCTTCTCATGGAGAGGAGCTCATGGGTAGAGATAGGAGGATAGGTGGCAGGGGATTTCCAAACATTTATGGTAAATGTCGATCTATCTCTAGTGAAAAGAAATGAGTGTGATGTGTCCCTTAAAAGACACATTCAACATAACTAAGTGAATACCAAATGCATCATTTAACATTAAAAGTTGAATTATATAAGAGAAAGATATGTAAACAATGCTAAAATTAAGATCTCTTCTAAAAATAAAACATTTGGTTCACAATTTATTATTCCAGACTAAAATTCCCGATTGAA
>ML815726.1:183965-194368 GCA_009831015.1 Picea engelmannii
AAAAGGATCCAACTCCTATTTTTTGTGACAATACTTCAGCAATTGCTTTATCCAAAAATCATGTGTTTCATGAGAAAAGCAAACACATTGACACTCGTTTTCATTTCATACGAGAGCTAGTCAATAATGGTGATATTGCACTACAATTATGTGGTTCTCGAGATCATCTTGCGGATATCTTTACAAATCCACTAGGAAAATCGGTTTTTGATTTTCAGAGACAACACTTAGGCATAATCAGTGCTGATGATTGTAACTGTTGAGTTTAAGAGGGAGTATTAAATATAATGTAACCTCAACAGGCTGACTGTACACTGCTAGCTGTCCTGGCCAGCTGTACTTTCTATTCTTGATTTGCTTGAGCCTATTTAGCTCAGCCATCTCCCATTGCATAGTACTTCTTCAAACTTACTTCTCATTATACTCTTCTTCATATATTCTAATATACTTTTTTCTTTTCTATTCTTTCTCTCTGCATTTCTTACTTCACAATTTATCATTCTCGACCCCTTTGACACCATTGCTGAGAACGAGCAACAACTCCGGGACATACTCGATTCTGTGACCTCAGGCCATGACGGGGGTAGGGATCACAGAGGCTTCGAGGGTAGATACCACCATGGTGAGCACGGCCAGAGCATTGTCGGCTAGGCCCGGTTGTTCACAAACTTCTTCTGTTATAAGTTTCACCAGCAGAGGCACTGCGTCAACTTCCACGACCCCATTTGTGTTGTTTTCCTACGTCTTAGGGTCTTCAGATGAGAGAAGGGGCACCAGATGTGGAATAGCACCGACATCATAGATGAAGGCACAGTTCTCCATCCAAGTGTTTCTTCTTCCATCTAGAATGTTCTGAACCATATCGACGTTACCACGTAAAATGTTTGGCTGAACGTTCTGAAACATATTCTATTGACACATGATTTCCCTCCATACGCTCTGGACAGATGAAAAAATTGGAAAAAACCTCTCCCTTAAAGAACGCCTTCGGCGTAATTAACATGTCTGTCGTTAGGTTCTGTGATGTATTTTCCTTCTGTTTTTTATGTGCTCGGTGTTTCACACACTCACAGCTATTGGTGATGTGCTTGGTGTTTCACGTACTCGCAACTATTATTTCATTGCATCACATACTCACTCTTTAAATTTGTTTATGATCCCTACGTCTTATATCAAATCAAGAAGCAGGGACTATTCATATTTGATGCTATCTCCCTTGTTAATGATGACACTACCAATCTCGTTATGAATGCACTTTCTTTTTCTTCAATAATGAAATCTATGAATAAACGAAAGTCATTGTAATTAAATCTATGAATAAATGGAAGGCATCACAACGTGGTCCTATTTTTCCCTTGTAATTATCAACCTACTCATGGAACAATTCAAAGTCATTGCTCTTAATTCATACTCAGTTAAACCTAGTCTCTAGATTAGGATCGAGGACAATACCTTTATTTAATGGTCCTATGAGGAAGAGGAGCTTAGAAAATTCCAATCATCTTAACTCTTAATGCAATAATATTAAGCTTACCATGGAGGTGGAGAATAAAAATAACCTTCCCCTCCTTGCCATCCTCGTAACTAAAATACTCAACAATGAAATTTCTCATCAAATTTATACAAAAAGACCCACATTAGGGACCACCTTATGACTAAACAATACCACCTTGTTGTTACATTTTGCTGATTTACAGAGAATTAGTGTTACTAGTGTTCTTTTACTTCATTACCATTAACATATATATCATGTACTAAGAAGCAGTAGGAGCATAAACAAGAGACAAAAAGAGCACAAGAGATTTATCCTAGGAAAACCCCAAATGGGGGAAAAACCCAACAACCTTTCTTAGATATAGATTATGTTCACAAAACAAGTCCAAACAGATAAACCTTAGCACAAAGGCTATCTCAACCGTAAATATCACTACAACAGCAACAACACTATACCAAGATAGTTCTCCTCCTCAAGGAGTAGCACACAAGAGAGAGATATAAAAAGACTAAACAAGAAGAAACTGAGTCTCGTCACCTTCTCCAAACTCGCGCCTTGCTTTTGTGTAGTTGAGAGAGTGTGAGTTCATGAAAAAATGATCTAAGGTGCCTCCTTATTTATAGTCTTCATGTCCTTCTAGTTGGTACGACTTCTCTTATGGGAAGGTATATTTTCATTATTCTCTATCCTTATGGCTCGACTTCTGTTATGTGGTATTTCAACATCTCTCCAATGGATCTCTTGCTTTTGGAATCTTCTCCTCATCTAAGAAAGGTCATCTAGGAGGGAAATTTATTCTTGTAGCTACCAAACATCAACACTCTCTCTTAACTAGGGAGGTATCTTTCACGATGTCTTCATCTATTAGTCCACTAGCTACTCTACAATCAGCTAGTAGCACACAACTACCACAATTCTATCGGTAGCTCGAATCATCTGTCACAGTCTCTAGAATCAAGTAGCACACAACTACTCCCAATGTGATCTGGTGGTCTCTATGACAATCAACTAGTATCACACAACTACTACAATGCCATCCGATAGAACATGATTGTGTCGATCCATAGTAGTACATGAATACTATCCAGTGGTACAAAACCACTCCTAGTAGCACACAACTATTATCTAGAGACACAATGTCTATCTCCTGCAATCAAATGATAGATACACAAGATACCACCATGCAATCCAATAGTCTCTATGATTATGCAACAATAAAATACTAGCACACAACTACTACCGTGCCATCAACAATAACCATAGTCTGCAATCTCCATGACTATGTAGCAATTAGCTAGTAGCACACAACTACTACAATGCCATCGTCCATAGTCAGGATCTAAATGACTATGAAAAAATTAAATAGTAGAACATAGCCACTAAAATGCCATCAACCATAGTCATTTGTATGACTATACAACAATGATCTAGTACCACATAGCTACTACAATGCCATCAACCATAGTCATACCTATGGTTATACATCAATGATCTAGTAGCACACAACTACTACAATGACATCATGAATAGTTATAGTCTCATCCAGTTGCATGAAGCTACTCCCAAAGTCATCATAACTATGTGTGTGATGTTTATTCTCTCATTAGTTCTGATAGTTCATTACCCCCTCAGTCACCTCACATGACTAATCTAGGGAACCCTTGGCTAGAGGGGTTAGCCGGCATGAGAATAAAAAAACACACCTCCCTCTCAACAAGGGTGGACATTTTGTATCCCTCCAAACTTGTATTTGGAGCACCTCGAGTATTTTTCACTCCTAGTCAAATAAACATGACTAATAAGAGAAAGACTGTGTCTGGGCCATTCACCACTAGCGAAACCATCATGGCTAATCCTATGAGTGAATGTATCCTTCTCCCTTGGTCAAATTAGCATGACCAATCTGGGATAATGTCTTACCAATGCTACGTGTCTGTCCATCTCCTTAGAAAAAATCTTGGTGATAATTTATGAATTTTTCTCATCTGTGGATGTGTAGTGGAGCTTCACTTCTCTCTTCTTCATCATGTCTCAGATGAATTCCTACAATAAAATTACAAAGCCACACTTATTCACGGCTTGCAATACCGTCTTCTATATACTTTACCTCTATTTTACTGAGTTCCACTGATGTCTTCTTCCTGCTCAACTATGAGATCTTACCTGATCCCAGAATGAATCAACATCTGGAAGTACTCTTTTGATCCACTGCACTCCCTTCCCAATTAGAGTTTGTATCTCCTTGAAAATTCACATTTCCATCCGAGGCATATCTCAATCCATATCCAATCATACCATGTGGGTATCTCAACATATGTTTTGCTGCCATCCAATGTACATGTCTAGGTTTAACCATGTACTATTCATTGAAAATAATATGTCTGGTCTGGTGTTAACCAGGTACATCAAGGATCCAATTAGTTGTTTGTACATTGCAGGATCCACCAAATCTGAAGATAAATCACTCAAGAGATTCATATTTATCATCATGGGTGTGTTCATGGTTTTTCAGTCCATCATCCCGAATCTCTGCAATATCTCAACAATATATTTTCCTTGACTAAGGAAAATATCATATGTTCTTTGCCACACGTCCAATCCCAATAAGTAATGCATCAGACCTAGATCCTTCATCTCAATCTCTGAAGTCATCTCCCTCTTGCACCCAACTATGAGCTTCTCATCTCTTATCAATAATAGGTCATCCATATATAGAACCAATGGAAAATTATTCCCAAGTTCATCAAGTAATTATCTGATCTAGCATATCATGCCCTCGGTGTCTATTTAGGCTCGTAAAAAGCCTTATTCAATATGCATACATGAGACTCCTTCTCATGTATCTTGTGGTTTCTCTATGTACACTTCTTCTGGCTACTGGAGAAAGTGTCCCGTCATAGAATCTTCAAGCCAAAAATCAAGATTTGTATTTCTTATGATGCCATATGCAACATTCTTGATCTTGTAGATCAACTTGGAAGTCACCATTGACTTCCCTTCTTTCTTCAAAATTAAGGAAAAAGTTCCATATCCCAATCCTTCTGACTGGATTCCTCCTTTGTCATTGAAACAAGGGAATCCTCCCAAGAGATATCATATCTCCTCAAATATTCTAAAGCTTCGATCTAGCCTTTTGTTTGTTAGTCTTGGAGGACGTCTCTCCCATCTGACTATGAATCTGAGGAGGAATACTTTTTGAATGAAGGTCTCTAAGAAACCGACTCTCTCTGAGCTTAGGCTCACTCTGAGTCTACATAATCCCTCTAAATATTGACTCCCTCTGAAGCTATATAATATTTGGACTCATATTCTCCCTCTGCATGTGTTGACCTCCTCTTCTCCTTCATTACATGGATGTGCACAACTCTATGTCTTGATATTATTCTTCATGTCTTGGCTAGAGACCATCTAGATTGTTTCCTTCAGCAACCATCATTCTAGCTCCCTCTTAGATCTATTATCTATGACCTTCCTGGAACAAGAAACAAGAACAACATCTCCATGGTAACCTCCATGGAATTTACAAGATAACATGCCTAAGACAGGGTCACCAACCAAGAACTTCTCCTAGAGGAGATCAGGTTATCTTGTAAACAAGTTCATTATTAATATAAGAATTCATTTAATGGTAGTCGTAACAAAATAATCAAGTGTTTACTAAACTAGCAATAATATAATTTAAAGACTGCAACACTTACATAAACTGCAGCAGTATAAAAATATCAAACATGATATGAAAATCTGGAGTTTAGCTCTTGCTAACCCACTTGATTTGTCTTCTACCCCAGTCATGTGCTTGGAAGCACTACTGGATAAAGGACATACTCTTCATCCTTTGAATTTTTCTCTTCAACATCTACTACATGTGCATGGTACTTCTTTCCCTTTTCATATTTAAGAGGACATTGTGCGGCATAATGTCCCATATCCTTGTAGTTGTAACATCTGATATTTGACGCATCCTTCCTATGGCGTGGTTTCTTAGTATTCTTCAGGCTTCCTTCTTCCCTTTCCTTTCTCATATTCACTTGGGAAACAAGTGCTTGATTTTCATCATCATTAGTCTTCTTTGATTTGTACATCAATCTAGCTTCCTCTTGGGTGGAGTCTACCCATAACTTGTTGAACTTGGGAAATTTTCTTCTGGTGCAAATCCCTTGAACAAATGGATCCCAAGAGGAGGCAAATCCATTGATTGTAGTAGTCACGATTTCAACATCTTCTATTGGATCTCCAATGGATGCCAATGGGTCCTTGATATGTGAGATCGTCATGAACTAGTTGGCTACTGCTTCTGATTTGTTCATGCACTAGTAAATTTGGGTCATTTTTCGACGACGTGTTTGTAGAAATTGCCAGTTTATATTGCCGGGAGAATGACAAACATCAGACCCCCTCAAATGTTGTTTCACATGAATTTGTTTTACCTATAGTACATATACCGTCACTTGTGTGATGATTCTAGTGGACACGTGTCATCTCTACTTTCATTGTCCAAGCCCACAATGGACGTCGCACAATATATGTTGTCCATACTATATAATATGATCATCAGGACATGCATCTATACTTTGATACTCCATTCTAATGTATTTCATAATGGCATGTAAATCTCTATATGTGCAAGGTAAAATATTTGACGAGGGTAACATAAATTCATCTAACAATCTAAAACATAAAAATAACTAGTTAATGTAAAGAATAGTAATTGTAAATATTGCATTTTTATTTTACACATTAACTAACACTAAAAAGGGGGGGAAAATTCAACCTTTATGTAGATGTGATGAAACATACTACATATCTTAGGATCTGTGTCATACAAGTGTTCGAAAAATGATTCGTAACCTTTAAGTTCACCAACAACAATGTAGTGGAGAAAATATTTTCTCTTGACCCTTTATAAAGTCATTTATTTTCCTTTTCAAAGAGAGGTTGATCATAAATACCATCACTACTATCCCTATGATCCTCATCTCGATGACTGAATAAGTCTTGGATCATTTGATTTGTCCCATCATCTTGAACTATGTTATTATTGTCATCTACTTCCATGGGATCTTTAACTTAAGCTTCATTGTCTTCTTCATGTTCCTCATCTTGTACAAGATCATTTCTGCTACTAATTGGTGTTTTTTGCAGAAAGTTAGGGGGAAATCTAACTTTATAATTACAAACAATCATAAAAAATTAGAGCATGTATAAAACCGTATAAAAGTTTGAGAATACAAACAATATTAAAATAGATAATGAATATATATAGCTAATCACCATGGGACGACATTCATTTGATCCCTCGTCCATGTGTCCATATTTTATACAATGTTTTTAGTTGTTTCTATTAAAACTCTTTCGGGATGTCTAGTACAACAATTTTTGCAAAGGAAATAACATTTAGCGTCACCCTTTTCACCCTCTTAAATTTTTCTCCCACCTCTAACGTTTTCTAGCATTCTTCCCGATGAACATATACTAATTATTATCTTATAAAATTCAGTGGTGTATAAAAGAATATCTAATATATTTTTCTATTATAACATGTGAAACAAAAAACTGTTTTTGTTCGCCAAGAAGACCTTATACCCGTTTTGAACCGTTGTTGTTATAGAAAAATTGTCGCAACATCCGTAAAATGAAACATATTTATACATTTTATAATGTCGCAATTCCAAGGATAGTTGACCAAGTCAATGTTAACTTTGTCAAATAGTGGGTGACCATTAGGGGGGGGTGTTGGCATGTTTTTAGACAGAGGCAGAGTATGCGTTTTTGTCATTGACGGTGCATGTTTGTCATTGATGGCGAAGATCAGCACGATCATATGGAGAAGATCAATACGATCAATAGCATAGCGATAATGGAAATATTCGCAGTGTAAACTCAGAAGGAGGAAAACATTCAAAGTAGCACAAAGGTTTCGTTTCAGAGTTTCGTAGATCGGGAAATCCAAAGGAAAGAGGTTCAAACTCACGATATGCGACATCGTGATAAGATCTTGATCGTTGATTCAAGAAGGACATGTGGTGAAATCTCGATATTATCTGGACCATTGGTTCCATAGGACACATGGTGAAACATCATCACTTCACTGACTAGAACATCAAAGGAGAGAAGTTCTCGTTTGATTGGCGAGTGGTCATATTTCAAGGTCACGTCGTTGAAGGCTTAAGGGAAGGAGCTAATTGCTAAGTTCCATCTCGGTGTTTGCAACTTGGAGTATCGAGTCTCTTCATCACAGGAATCGCGATATGAAAGATCACAAAAAGATCTGGACTGTCAGATCACCAAGGATTTTGGATCGTTGATCAGGCATGAAGAAGGCTCGTGAAGTGGAAAAATCGCGATAATATCTGGATCGTTCATCCAAGAGGGGAACGTGGCGATAGATCAGAGCATGACAGAATACCCAAGACACAAAAGTGCAAAATGCGTTTTCGAATAAGGCTGTGGTCACACCCAATGGTTACATCTGCGGAAGATGGAGGAAGAAGCTGGTAGTGTTAAGCTCCATCTCAGAGTCTCGACGATCGTGACTTGGAGCATCAAGACCCTTCATCATAGGAACACGATATGTGAGATAGCGATGAGATATAGAATGTCGGATTATTGGATATATCGACCGTTGATCAGGCTCGATGAAGTTTATAAGTTCGCAAAATATGAAGCGCCTTTTGGTGCAGCCTATGGTCACCACTGATGGTCACATGAGGGGAAGAAGCTAGTGGTGCTAAGCTCCATCTCAGAGTCTCGGCGATCGCAACTTGGAGTTTCGAGATCCTTTATCACAGGAATGCCGAGATGCGAAATCACAAAATTCAAATTCTATTTAACACTCGGTCACAGCTAGTGGGCATATGAGATAAACACAAAACCCTGCTAATTTAATCCAACAGTGCAGGTGAATTTGAATATGATCGGATGGATACTATTGCACTTCACAGTTAATTAATCAGTTACGATTCATTTATAAAAATGGATTCATGATTCTTGATCGGTTGGTGATTCAGTTGCTGAGGCATTTTTTCCCAAGAAGATTCGAGGTGTAATTGATGAGGCATGTGTGAATAAAAGGAGACATGAAGAAACTGTGTAAGGTTGGCTGTTCTGATCAGAAAAATGTGATGAACGGTAAGAAGTATAAAATTAAAGGTTGCAGAGCTTGAGATAAAACTCATAGATGAGTAGCAGTTACTTAAGAGACATAAGCAAGAGCATAATAGCAGAATAGAATGAAGCAGAGCACAATAGCAGAATAGCGTGAAGCAGAGCAGAATTTCAGAACAGTTTTTGAAGCAGAGAAGAATTGCAGAAGAGAAAAGAAGGGGTAAGATTTGAGACACCTCTATTGTTTGTTTTTCAATCACTTATTCATAACTAGGGAGGTAGGGTGGTGCTAGGGAGGACTGTGGTCGTCTGATATTCGAGTTGGTGCTTGAATATTGGGAGTTGTAGCTTCCATCTAGTTGTGGTTACAAAAACAAGGTGGCAGGGTGGTGCTTGGGAAGACACAGAGTTTTCTATATGCAAGTTGGTGCTTGTATAAGTGGAAGTAGGTTCTTCCATCTAGTCGGTCCTGGAACACTTAGGGATTTGGTGCTTCCTTCTAGTGGGTGCTAGAGAAACCAGAGAGTTGGTGCTCTAAAACAAGTTGGATCTTGTAAAATAGAGGTAGTAGCCTCACTTTGAGTTGGTGCTCAAAAATAGATGATGTATAGAACTTAAAATATTGCCTATCATTTCAAAGAAAAAAAGGTTTTCTCCCTTTATGGGTTTCCTCGTGAAAATTTGTCTCTGTGTATATCTTATGTGTGATTGATGCTCATTATTTATGGTGTTCATATGATGCATAATATTGATGGTCACTTGATGAAAGATTAAAAATGGTTTAATAGACTTAACATTGTTTAAGCACAATATCAATTGATTCACCCCCCCCTCTCAGTTGTCTTAGTAATTTCAACAATTGGTATCAGAGAGGGTTCCTTTTATTTAAAGGTAGATCTGTAAGCTTAAACATGACAAGTCATGAAGGGACTTCAACCAGTAAGCCTCCTATGTTTGATGGAACAAATTTTTCCTTTTGGAAGGTTAGAATGAGAACATACCTAATGGCCTTAGGTGATGATGTTTGGGATGTAGTAGAGACTGGATATACAAAGCCTATTGTGTTGGTTTCCAAGGATGATAAGTTAGAATTTATATTTAATTCTAAGGGAATGAATTCTATCTTGAATGGACTTGCAGAAGCCGAGTTCGTAAAGGTGATGCATCTTCAAACTGCCAAATAAATGTGGGATAAACTTATTAGCAGCTATGAAGGAAATGAGAAAGTAAAAGATGCCAAACTTCAAACATTCAGGTTGAAGTTTGAACAACTAAAGATGAATGAAGATGAAACAGTTAGAAAGTATTTTTTAAGAGTTGAAGAACTTGTGAATGCCATGAAGGAGGGTCTTGGTGAGAAGTTTGAAGAATCAAATTTAGTACATAAGATTTTAAGATCTTTGCTTGATAAATTTAATCCAAAAGTCTCTGCAATATAAGAACTAAATGATCTTAAAACTCTATCCATTGATCAACTCCTAGGAACTTTAACTACATATGAAATGAGAATCAACAAAGATAAATCCATTACTAGAGAAGCCCCTTTTAAGGCATACAAGAATATTGATTCAGATTTAGATGATATCGAGGCAAAATTTGTGAGAAGGTTAAAGAAAGGATCAGGAAAATATCAAGGCAAGCTTCCATTCAAATGTTTTAACTGTGGTAAGATAGGTAATTTTGCATCTAAGTGTCCCCATCAGAAAAAGGACCAGAACTCTAATGATGAAAAGAAGTACAAATTCAAGAAATATAGTAAGAAGAAAAGTTTGTTTGCAAATAATGACAATTCCTCAGAAGACAT
>ML815727.1:17469-58578 GCA_009831015.1 Picea engelmannii
TTGTATTTCTGAAATGTCTTTCTCTTGATTTGGCTTCCTCCTTGAGCCAAACTTCCTTTTGTTCCTGAAATTCTTGAATCTTGCTGTGAAGGCTTGATCATCGTACTTCTTTTGGGGTTTCTCTTTTGCACTGATCCTGGATTATTCTTGAGCACAACAAGTCCAAAGTTCTTCAAATGTAGCATACTCTTTCCTTGTGTTCATGCTTGCGGCAAGTGCATCCCATGTCTTGGAAAGACCATTGAGTACTATGTTTACCAATTCCTTCTCTGAGATGATCTCTTCAATAGCTTGTAGTTGATCTCTTAACTGAGAGATTCTCACAAAATATGATGTTATGTTGTCCTCATCATTCATCTTCATGTCACGGAGCTCATTCTTTAGACTCATAACTTGTCCAATGTTTCTGACCGAGAAGAGATTTGTTAGGGCATCGTACATCTTCTTCGATGAGTCAAGATGAGAGATGTAGGGTATCAAGTGGTCTTTTATAGATTCCACTATGATACTCATAGCATTGATGTCATCGTCTTTGAACTTCTCCATAACTGCAATGTTCTGTGGTTCCTTCTCTTTTCCTTCTTTAAACACTGGTTCCACGATCTGTCCTTTCACGATATTCAACACTTTATTCTTTGCAAGGATGAGGTCGATCATTGTCTTCCATGCTATGAAGTTATAATCTCCATCTAACTTGTTCTCTGACTTCATAGAGTAAGTCATGGCTTCTTTGACTTGGTCAACCCTAGATTTGACCAGAAATTCAAACTTGACGTCTTGGCTTGCTGAGAGTATTAGGAGATGCGCTAGGCTAGGGCACACTTATCTGTCTGGAAATTAGGTCAATCCCTTCACTTAAGGTGCCTCAACGAGAGGATTAGGGTTTCTGCAACTGCACCTGCTAGTAACCCTAGCGACAGTGCTATGGTGACTGCTCCTGCTAGAAACCCTAGAGGCAATTCTTCAACGAGCTCAATATCCTTACGACTATGTTTCCTTCCAGTTGTTAGACTAATTGAAGGAGGTGTGGGCCCATAAACTCTTAGAATATAATGGATGTGCTTGTTTTACCATTGACAATATCACTATTGTCACTCGACCATAGGATAAAGCCACCCTCCAAGCACCTTAACTTTGACTGAGAATCACTCCGGAAGCAAACCCTAGGTTAGATAGCCAAACAAAGGGTAGCGCACCTTTCCCCAAGGATAGCACACCAAAAATCGATGATCAGATAGTCCAAACCCCAGCCAAGAGATAGTCCAAGCCAAAACGTAACTGCTAGCTGCAACAGCTGCACCGACAACTCTTCTCCAAACCTGCGCACAAAACTGGGCACTGCAGTGCGCACAAGTGATGCTCTGCAATTCTAACACTGCCTGCCAGAATGAAGACTGGCCTCCTGTATTTATAGTAATTATGGCTAACTGCCTGGGCCAATTTCTCATTCTGGGTATCTGTCTGTTCAGTGTATATTATTTATTCTGGCCGACTTCTTCTCTTGGAGGCTAATAACCTAATATAAGTTATCTTCTTGATCCAACAAGTCTTCTAGGGTTATTAGCCAACTCATTAGGGTTTCTCTTGCTTCCCAGAGTATTCTATTATCGTCAGGGTTACATGTGGAGTTAAATACCTCCCGCAACTACCATAATATCAACAATATGCGCATAGAAAGCGCTCGCAAAAGGCTTACAAAGTGAAATCTGGAAAATTTTCGATGGTTCTGGGGAAAGATGTGGGTTTGGATAGGGTGGAAGCACTCACTAAAAGGGATTTAGTGGGTCGATTTGAGTATATCTCACCTATCAGGGGAGAGGTTGTCAATTGGATTTCGGAGGTTTGGAAACCGTTTTTGGGTTACTGTCCTAGGTTTATTACCTTGATGAAGGGTTGGGTCTGTTTCCAAATTTTGAATGAAGCGGATTGTTTGAGGGTTTTTTACTAGACGTGGATGCTTGGAAAGGGTTCTTTGGTCTTGTAGTGATGGCATTTGGAGTTTAATCCTCTCAGTGAACCCATTTTGAAAAGACACCTTTGGTTGTTTCTCCTGGGTATTCCTTTACACTTGTGGAATAAAGAGGTGTTGGTCGATATAGCAAACTTGGTTGGAAGATTTATTTCAATGGATGAGGACGGTCTTTTCGCTTTGAACCGAAAGATGGCTAGGGTTCTAGTGGATTTTCATGTGGAAGGAGGGCTACCGGAAGAGATTGATATCTGTTGGGGAATCCATGTTTATGTGCAAAAATTGGACTACCAGGGTATTCCATTTCGATGTCACCTTTGTCGAGGAACTGGTCATCTTAGGGTCTCTTGCCCGAGTGCGAAGATTGAGGATTCTGGTTTGGAGAAGTCTTTTTGGGGGAAGGGGTATCCTCGGAATCTTGCTAATAAATCTTTGTTTGCGAGGCCACACATTTCTTCTTTTTTTCCAGTTACACCTTCTACTTCATCTACTAGTTTGGTGAATGGTCCTTCCTTAGCCTCAGAGTTTTTGGGTAAGGAATTTTTGGAGAAATTTGTGGTCCAGGGTTTTGACCTTTCAGAGGATGGAATGTTTTCCTCTGCACAAGACTTTTCCTCGAGTAAGACTTTTTCTCATTCCTCTCTTTTGTCTAGTCGGATGTCTCAACAGGATTTGGAATTGATTAATTTATTTGAAAAAAACCATGTGCGTGATGGAATTAGGGATGTGGGTCCTGGGACAGTGCCTTCTCCTATCTCTTCTTCTCGAGTTGGTGGTTAGGGTGGGAATACTCCCTCTGTTGGTCTGGTAAGTTTTATTGATCTAGGCCTAGATGGGGTTCTGAGATCAAATTGTCCATAACCCTGTGTAGATGTTGACATGTTTTGTAACCTTGATCCTACTTATTCGACCTCTTCTGCCATTGTATGTGATCTTTTGCCTCTCACCATATTCTCTGATAAACGGTCTACGAAAGAAGGGATAGATCCCATTCACTCTATTCGATGTCAAAACGTGACTGTGCGAAAAAAGAAAAAGGGGGTTGGTGAGGTTAAAGCGAGTACTTTGGATTCTGAGAGGGTTACTCAAGATTTTGTTTACATACAATGATCTGATAGATTGAGGAATCTTTCTCCCACTCCTATTCCTTTTGATTCTGATCCAGGGGCTCTTAGAGTATGTAAGCCCCATTTGGGAGTGCACTCATGATATGTTTTTGTTACAATATTAGGGTAGTGGGGGGTGCTCCCAAGATGCTAGCCCTCAAGAGATTGTTTAGGAAGCTACAATCAGATGTAGTTCTTATCCAGGAAACCATGTGTGATGATGTAAACGATTGTGAGGTCTTCTTGAAGATTTTTCTGGGGTGGGAAGTTTGTTCCATTGGTGCGCAGGGTCTATCTGGTGGTTTATGTGTTGTCTGGAACCCATTAAATGTTGATTTGAAAGCCTATTCATGTTGTCCAGGCTTGATGTTGGAAGGGAGATTTAGGGGTCTCGAGGAGAGTATTTGGATTCCCAATTTCTATGCTCTGTTCTCCAGGATATTGGGTTTCTAGGATCAAGTTCAATCAAGTGGACACCTCTCTGATCCAAGTTGAATTTTTTCGTGGGGAATTAAATTTCACTGTGAACTCTAATGAGATTTGGGGGAGATGAGCTAGACTTGATGACATGGTGGAATATTTTTGTCAATTGATAAAGGATTATAATATGATAGACATTCTTCCAGGGAAGCTGTCTCCTACTTGGAGGATTGGAAGAAGTGAATTTTATGGCATTGGAAAGAGACTGGACATGTTTTTAGTAGTGGAAGATCTAGCAAGAAAGATGTCCAGATATCGATCATGGGTGGTTTCATCAGAAATTTCACATCATTGTCTATTGTTCTTTCAGTTTGAGGTGGATTATACTTTCCTGAGATATCCCTTTAAATTTAATGAGGTATGGTTGGTTGATCAGGATTTTAAGGATTTGGTTAGATTACATTGGAATGAGGAGGCCTTTAATTTTGAGGAGTTTGCTATTTTTAGATTAGTCAAAAAGTTGTCTTCCTTAAAGACAATGGTTATTCAATGGGAAAGGAATAAAAAAAAGCTTCTACACTTGGAATTGGATGAGATTTAAGAGGCATTGATTGTATCGATGTTGGTAATCTTGATGGTGTGTTCTCTTCCTTTGAGTCAGATAGACTTTCTTTTATGAAAGATTGAAAAAATTATATTTTGAAAATTGAAGAGGCTACTTGGCGTTTAAAGAGTCATGCATTATGTATTCAAAAGGGTGACAACAATTCTATGCAAACTATAGGAGAAATCAAAATTTTATTTGGGATGTCCTTACAGAAAATGGTTGTTGGGTAAGTTCTACACAGGACTTGCAGACAGAGGCAAATAGATATTTTTCTATACTCTTCAGTGATCCTGAGAATGATAGCATATGCTCTCAGCTTCAAGTGGTTCAACTGTTTCTGAGATTTTTCTCAAAAGAAGATGGTAGGAGTATTGGTATGGATATCACTTTAGAAGAAGTTGAATTTGTTCTTAAAAGTTTTTCTAAATCTAAGAAACCTGGTCCGGATGGATGGCCGGTGGAGTTCTTTTTGGTTTTTTTTAATATTCTTGGAAATGACTTAGTTGAGATGGTGGAGGAGACTAGAAGCCTTAGGAAAGTTTCAGGTTCTATAAATTCTGCCTTTATTGCTCTCATATGGAAGACATGTAATCCTTTTTCCTTTAAGGATTTTAGACCCATTTCCCTTTGTAATCTTATTTATAAGATCATTACAAAGATTCTTGCCAATAAAATCAAGCATGTCTTGGCTAGATATCTAAGTAAGGAACAATTTGGGTTTCTTAAGGATCGTCAAATCATGGAAGCTATTCGCCTGGAACAGGAGGGAATTCACTCTATCAAAACAAAGAACTTGAAGGCCCTAATTCTTAAAATGGACCTTGTGAAATCATATGACAAGATCAACTAGAATTTTCCGAGATTAATTCTATTACAAATTGGGCTTCCTCTGGAGGTAACTAATTGGATTATGGGTTGTGTATCTATTGTTTGTTACTCTGTTCTAGTCAATGGAAAATCCACTAGTTTCTTTAAGGGTGGTAGAGGCATTTGATAGGGTTCTCCCTTATCCCCACTCCTTTTTCTCTTGGTGATTGAAGGATTGAGTCTTCTAATTAATAGAGAAAAAAGAGATGGGAAGCTAGATGGTATTGAGATTTGTTCTAGATATATTCTTACACATCTTCTTTTTATAGATAATGTGTTGATATTTGGGAAGGGGAGCATTCTGGAATGGCAAGAAATCTATGAAATAATCAAATTATTTTGTGATTCTTTTGGAATGGAGGTTAGTACATACGAATCTTATGTCTTGTGCCATGGTATCTGTGGAGAGGTGGTGGGTCAGATTCATACTTTTTTTTCCTTTGTTGTTGTTGATGTGGAGATTGGTTTAAAATATTTGGGATACAGGTTAAAGCCAAACAAGTATATTGCCACAGACTGGACTTGGCTCATTAAAAAGGTTGATTATAGAATTAATGTGTGGTGCTACAGGTGGCTATCTCTTGGTAGTATACTTTCTCTTATCAATTATATTGAAAATAGTATCCATGTGTATTGGTTATCACTTGTAGTGGTACCAGATTCTTGTAACACACCCATGGTGGGTCGTCTAAATTTCATTTTCCTTAACTATCTCAAATCCTCCATTCAGGGTATTTATCACCTTTTTCTCGTCCAGAACGTTCCAACCATTCTCTCCATGCCAAAACCGAGCTCAGAACTGGCATATATACCTCTCCCAAGTTCCTTGGATGTTCGTTGGTCGGGGGCACGCGACTTCCACGTGGGTCCGACTCAACATGTTTCTCCCTGAGTCCTCCGATATCCTGGATCTTCTAGCGTCCTTAATTCTATGGCGGAAATCCATCCACCAACAAATCCAACGGCTGGACTTGGTACTCAACTAACTCACAGGTTCATGAGGGATTTGACGTTCGGCCTTCGGGATTTGAATTCCAGGCCTAGCCCCCTTCCATCCATCCATAATCGCATATGACCACGGGCTATGACCAGACTCCAAGACAATAGGCGCCAAGACAACCACCGCACAAATCCTCTGGAGTGGAAACTCTATGAAGTTCACAATTCAACGTTGCGTTTCCTAAGAGAATTTGACGGCCCTGATCCACTTCGGGACTCCGGGCTTCGACAGGTTCTCGATTCTTCACACACACAAACCTCCGTAGTGAAATCCTTCTGGAGTGTCGGATATTCTGACACACGTTCTCCTCTATTCAACGATCACGATGAACTCCAACGCTTTGGCCTTCAGGAGTTCTCGACCCACACAATACCACTTTTCTTCTGGAGTGAATTTTCTTTGAAGTGGTAGATCTTCCACCACGCTTCCTTCTTTATTCAATGGTCACGATGAACTCCGACGCCTTGGCCTTTGGGATTTTTTGTGTCACAACACCCCTATCCTCCTGAAGCGGTCAACACCGAGTTGACTACATTGTAGATCCAATGGCTAGGATAGAACCTGAAGTATCCCTAGATCTACGGTCATAGTCACTTCCTGAATTCAGGCTTCGGGAGTTCTGCACACTCTACCCTCGCTTTCTTTCGAAGTAGCTCTTCTCCGTAGTTAATAATTTACTACCACGTGCCCCCCTGTGCCAACGGGTAGGATCTATTCTAGCACTTCGTCACTTCGGGTACCTTTGGACTCTCTACAATACTACACCCCAAATCCTCTGGGGTCTCGAAGTCCTGGACTACCAAAGTTCAAATCTCTTCACCAACCACATTGGATAGTGTTGGCCCTTGGTTATGGAAGCAAGCGAAGATCAAGGAAGAAAAGGCGAAATGCGAACTGCACGAAAGACACAGTGACTGTTACTGGGTCGAAGTGACCAAAAGAGCAGAAAAGATGGAGCGAAGTAAAAGGAATAAAGTCGTTGGACAAAGGATGATAGATCAGCAAGGAAGAAGGATCATGGAGAACTCAACAAGAGGAAAAAGCCATCATTGGATGCTTTGGAGCACCATGCGAGAAGGAAGGAAAGACAGGCTACTAAAGCCCTGAAAACACGGGTCAAGTTGACCTAGGGTTTTGGTATCTAAGGTTTTAGACACCCAGGTCTTGGCGTAAGGATGTCGGTGAATGATTGTAATGTATAAATAGAGGTCTAAAGGACCTGGGATGGGTTGGTGTCAAGTTGTTGTTGTTGTTTGTGTTATGATTGCATGTTGTCATTGTCGTTCTAGTATTATTGTCTGTGAGAGAGAAGTTCTAAGTGTGAGAGACTTCTGGTATTGTTAGATCTCCAGCTGGGTGCGAAGATCAGTCCTGCAGCTGGGTGTGCAGGAAGGGGAGAGATAGAGAGAAGAAGAAATAAGATCTGCTAGCTAAGAGCGCAGACAAGAACTATATGCTTCATCTTAATATATTATAAATCACAGTTCTATGGACATAGCCCTAGAGAGAGGGTGAACCACGTATATCTTGTGTAGTGTGTGTGATTGGTGCTCTGCTATTTTCCATTTAATATACTGTTATTGCATTATTGTGTTAGATCTGATTGGTAGTCATGCGAAGTAGATATGAGTTGATATATATATATATATATATATATATATGTCGTGTTGTTCTTGTATTAGATCCACTTGATATTCGCTTTGGTTATAGACATCTCTGTCCTGCAACCCCCCATAGCTACTTCGAGTGAGACTGCATCTGCTTCGCAGGTGCTGCTGAAAGGGCCAGTAGTTAGGGCTTATTGGTGCGCTCTTGGATCTGAACCCTGGGTCTGCCCCTGTGCCAACAAATGGTTCCGTTGTCGGGACAAGAATCTTCTTGAGGGAATGTCAAGGTGGTTTCCATCAAAGACAGAGATTTAGAAGTGGATACAGGATCAAGAAAAGGACTTTGTTGAAGCCTAGAACAAGAACCCTAATCTTAGTACAGAGGATTGGCTAGGAAGACATATCTTTATCGATATACACAAGATATTCTTTAGAGGAATCCATCAGGAGCTATATGAGTGGTTAGCTAGGTTGGCAGATACCCAGTTTGAGATTAGATCTAGACCTCCTGTATTTTGGACATCGACGCTGATCAAGAAGGACAAGAGAGTTGATAACGTCGTGTCACGAGCAGTGGATCATTGGTTTGATAGCACCATTGGAGGGTATATCACCGAGTTTGTTCTTGACAGAGTAGAGTCATATAGCCAGGCCGAGAGATATTTCTTCAAGGGACCCAGAGGAAATTTTTTACATTTCATGAGGTTGAGAATCAAGATGTTATTGCATGAAAAGAACATCTTGAAGATACAGTAGATTGGTCGAACTTGAAAAGCTAATGTTCAAGAATTTGGACAACGACATCGACACATAGGTTGGACATACGCGCAGTGGGAGAGTGTTCAGAGAAGTTCATCTTGCGAACCTGTTCAAGCAGAACTACGGGGATGAGGGTTTCTACAGTGGAGAAGAGGCAGATCTGATGAACGAAGAGAATTCAAAACCCACTAGGACAGAGGAAGGAAAAGTTGAAGAACTTCATTGGGATGAGCCAAAAACTTTAGGAACTGCGCAGACTACTGAAGTAAGTACTATTAATCCCTCTATTTTTTTAGCAGCACTAAGTAACCAAAATAGTCAGAGTCACCAAAGAGTTCAGAGCACTGTCACTAGTAGTCTACCCCATACTCAGACAGGAAACCTAGGAATATCTATGGAAGATGAGATGATGCTCCCTATCTTTAGGGGAGATGGTTCTGAAGACCCTGATCAACATTGGTTCCTATGTGAAGCCATATGGAATATTAAAAAATTTCACTAATGAAGATGTTAAAAGAACTCAATTTAGCACTACCCTAAGGGATCGTGCACTAAGCTGGTACATGAAGCTTATTCAAGGACTTTCACAGCCTAAGCCACTGAATGAGATCAAGAATGCACTGATTGCAGAGTTCAAGAAACCCAAATCAGAGTCACAATGTATCACAGAGCTGAAACAGATCAAGCAGAAGGTAGTTGAAGCTGTTTGGGAGTTTGTCTCTGTAGGTCGAGGATATGAAGAAAGACAAGGGAAAGGATAAAAGAAAAGAAATCTAGTGTGTCAGATGAAAATCAAAAGGCCATGACAAGGAGCATTGTCCCCTATTCCATGAATACTTGGCCTCTAGAGCTCTGATCCCATTGAAGAAAGTCACCCTACCTTGGTGTGAGGTATGTAGAAATAAACATCGGCCTGGTGAGTGCTATTACATGAAAAAATATGTTCAGACACCCAAAAATTTGTATTGCACGTTCTGTAAGTCTGTAGGGAACGATGATAGGGATTGTAGGGCATATGACCTCATGCATGAAAGGTCGAGAGACATATAAAAAATTCAAGGCGAAGTACAGCAAGAAGGAAACACTACACAATATAACTCCCCTGGGAGAGGAAACTTCAACCATCACGGTGGATTCAGAGGAGGAGGAGGAGGAGGAGGAGGAGGAGGTATGGGTCGAGACCGAGGATAGGTCATCTGCTACAACTGCGCATAACTAGGACATTTGGCAAGGGATTGTTAGAACCCTTGCACTACTTGCAGCTATTGCAGTTCATTCGAACATGTTATGGAAGAGTGTCATGTACTACTATCTAAGCTTCATGAGAGACGAGGACCTTAGTAGAACCCGTAAGTGAAACTGATATACGCTAAACCTCACAGAGAAGACCCTAGAGTCGCTGTTATCACTAGAGGAGGCATTGTTATAGGAGAAGACAAACTAATCCATGGAAATACTACAAAAGACTTAGGAGTCAAGAAAGCTATAGAGAAGACCCAAACTTTTGATGCAAAGAAAGAAAGACAAATATTTGAGGAGGCAAGAAAGGAGTTCAAAGCAGATCAAGGCTCTTCATCAAAGATGTGACCAAAAGTAAGAGAATATGGAATTCCTCTGGCATTTGATCAATCTTCTATGCTAAAAGAAGGAAAAGAGGTAAGCAAGGTCATGGATTTTTTATATACCTATATTAAGTTGATTCAGGATGAGAGCATTGTACAAGAGATACAGAATTTAATCAGACAATATGAGCTAGGAAAGATAGACCCCTTACTAAATAGGGCAGTACACCAAATCGCTAAAAAGAGAAGGACAAATAAGGAATTACACTTGAATGCTCAAATATGAGAGTATGATATAGACTATGTGGTCCTCGACTTAGGGTCAGAGGTCAATGTCATGATGAAGCAGACCTGGGCACTGATGGGAAAACCAAAGTTGATCTATTCCCATATTAGGCTTAGGATGGCTAATCAACAAGCTGTAAGTCCCTTTGGAAGATTGGAGCATGTCCCTGTGGACATCGATGGAGTAAGAACGTTTGCAGTTTTTGAGGTAATTAAGATAGTCAATGAAAGTTGTCCTTACCCTGCGTTGTTAGGAATTGATTGGGCCTTCAATAATTCCACCGTGGTTGATTTAAAGAAAAGACGTATGAATTTTGAAAGAGATGGCCTTAGGGTCATTTCAACTTTAGATCCAGATGAAGGTCAGCGATACACAGAACCTATCAGAGAAGAAGACCATGCATATGAACTAGAAAACATATACAAACTAACATTTAGACAACAAGATTACATTAATCCTACGACCAATGGAAACCTAAGCTGGCGAAGTGACAACGCATGTTCGTCAGATTCATAAGAAGCACCGGAGAACTGGCAAAACAAACTGTATGAAGTATCTGCAAGGAGATGTGCTAGATTAACCAAGGAAGTTCGCTGGATCGGCACAATAGTAAGTAACTTACCCACCTTTGATGGTCTGAACCCTTTAGAAACATTCTTGTTGGATTTTGAAGCAATTTTACCAACACAACATAGATTGTTGGCAATGGATGAGACCTTAAAAGCAACACCAACAAGATGGCGGGGGACACACAAAAACAATGTTACAGACTGGGTACAATTTCGTACTCTGATGACAACGCGGTTCTCAGCACAAGTAGAATGCTGCGAAGTTCGATACACAAGTCGAAGCTTCCCAAAGGACCATGTGAGAAGTTGCGAGGAAGCCTGGAGAAACATTCCTCAGGAGAAATGGGTGCACAAGTTCATTAACACACTAGACACAACACCTATCAACCGATACTTTCAAGCGGAGCTGCGCCTCATCACTACAGATTGGGAAGGTATGACTCAGAATTTTGTAACTACCCTTTTATTTGAAAGTCAATTTCCTTCAGTAGATAAAGCCTTACATATTGTAAGACAAAAAGTAATGGAGGAGGCCTCCAGCCTCCCTTTAGAACAAGAAGAGTTGCGCCTCTCCAGAAACTGCAAAGTTGTTACAACATCAATGTTGATGAAGATGATGATCCTAGGAAGGTGAACATTGCCAAAAAAAAAGGCCAAAGAGATGTGGAAGGACCAGGAGTTGAGCTACCATTTAGTGGACAACCAATCAATATTAAGAAATTCAATATTGGAATAGAGGAGACACCAAAGTTTTCCAATGTTGGATATTATTGGGATGTTGCTACCATTGACAAGATTAAAGATTTACTACATGAGTATCAGGACTTGTTTCCAACCAAGTTCATTGATATGAAGGGAATTAAAGGGCCTATGGGAGAGATGAGGATCCCTTTGAAACCATATGCAAAACCAGTCAAACAGAGACCATACAGATTGAACCCTAAATATAAAGAGAAAGTGAAGATTTAGCTCGACAGAACGCTGGAAGCAGGGATCATAGCACCTGTGGAAGAGTCAGAGTGGATTAGCCCTATGGTGGTACAAGAAAAGAAGACAGGAGAGATTAGGATATGCGTAGATCTCAAGAAGCTGAACGATGCCTGTTTGCATGACCCTTTCCCTACACCATTCACTGGCGAAGTGTTAGATAATGTGGGAGGCCAGGAAGTATATTCTTTTACATATGGATTTTCAGGATACCATCATATCCGGATTGCCAAGGAAGATCGCCACAAGACCACATTTGCAACATAATGGGGATCCTACTAGTATATAGTGATTCCATTTGGATTGAAGAATGCCCCAACCATCTTTTCCAGGGTGGTGGTCGAAGAATTCAAAGAGTTTCTACATAAATTTCTAGAGGATTATTTTGATGATTGGACTATTTTTAGTTTGTTGAAAAATCATATTGAATGTCTAAGGCTAATGTTGGACAAATGCAGGCAATGCCAAATTGCTTTGAATATGAAGAAGTGCATCTTCTTCTCACCATTTGGAGTGTTATTAGGTCATATTGTATGCAGGCAGGGATTGCTGGTAGATCCCTCTAAAATTGCCATTATAGTTGATCTACCCCCTCCTACTTCAGTCAAACAGCTGCGGAATGTGCTGGGACATACTGGATATTACAGGAAGTTCATTAAAGGATATGCCCAGATTACAACACCGATGGAGAAGATTTTGAAGAAAGACTATCAGTTTAGTAGGACAGAAGAATGCCAACAGAGCTTCGACATGCTGAAACAAAAGATGGTTACTGCACCTATTCTGGTTTTCCCAGATTAGAGCAAGTAATTTCACGTGCATGTCGATGCATATTCCATTGCATTGGGAGCTATGTTAGCACAACCTGGGGAAGGAGATATCGACCATCCGTTAGCTTTTTCCAACAGGAAACTATCCACAACTGAGATTAATTACACTACTACTGAGAGAGAAGGATTAGCCATGGTGTATGCGCTTCAGAAATTTCCCCACTACTTGTTGGGAGGGCACTT
The DNA here is from genome assembly GCA_009831015.1 of Picea engelmannii. Classification (NCBI taxonomy): domain Eukaryota; kingdom Viridiplantae; phylum Streptophyta; class Pinopsida; order Pinales; family Pinaceae; genus Picea; species Picea engelmannii. The sequence goes on from ML815727.1 coordinate 30,222, forward strand.
TAAAATGTTTACTAATCACTCCGCGCTGAAATACCTAGTCAACAAGCTAGTGTTGGGGGGGGAGAATATGCAGATGACTTATTCTATTTCAGAAATACGATTTCAAAATTGTGGTTAAACCAGGAATGAACAAAGGTCCTAACCACTTGTCAAGGTTGGAACATGAAGAAGAGACGACTAGTTTGGAGGATGCGCCGTCAGATGCATAGTCATTGGCCATTATAAAGATCGATGATCACTTCGAAGAAATAGTCTAGTTCTCGTCAATAGGAATGGCACCGAGTGAGCATACCATCACCCAGAAGAAACAATTGGTAGTGCATGCTGCCAATTTTTCACTCATAGCCGGACAACTATACAAGATGGGACTTGATGAGGTATTGAGGAGGTGTGTTATGAAGGAAGAACGATCGATGATCCTTGCAGAAGCTCATGAAGACATTGCAAAAGGACATTACGCAAGGAAAGCATCTGTGCATAAGGTTCTTAGAGTTGGTCTTTGGTGGCCTACCTTACACAGAGATGCTAATGACTATTACAGAGCCTGCGATGTATGCCAAAGAGTTGGGAAACCATCCAGAAGAGATGAAATTCCACTGGCACCACAACTGACCCTACAAGCATTTGAGAAGCGGGCCATCAACTTCGTAGGACCTATAAACCCACCAGGAAAGCACACAGGAGCTAGGTACATCATTACTGCGACAGTGTACTTGACCAGATGGGTCAAAGCAAGAGAAGTTAAGGACTGTAGTGAAACTACCATTGCTCACTTCATATTTGATGACATCATAACTAGGTTTGGATGCCCAAAGATCCTTATGAGTGATCAAGGCACACATTTCATAAATAAAATAGTTGAAGCCCTAACTGAGGAATTTGCAGTCCACCATTAGAAGAGCATGCCTTACCATCCACAAGCAAATGGGACAGTGGAAGAATTCAACAAGATCTTGGAGACAAAACTAATGAAGATTTGCAGTGTTGTTACACCTCAATATTTCTCACTTTGATAAGTGTCGCAAGTGTCGCACAATCCTCTCAACTGTTGCAAGTGTCGCATGTTCCTTATGACTTTCGCAAGTGTCGCAAGTTGTTCACAAGTGTCACAAATGTTGTTCAAGTGTACTGCCATAATAACGACACTAAGGAGGCACCTAAGACATCTCATACACTTTATTTGGAGGAGAGAAAATGATTGACTGAAGTCCAGGAACTTTTATCACCTGAGAAGAGCCCTTAAGCAAAGGTTTTGAAGGTGAGCGCTCCCCCAGATCAACCTTAGGAGTGCTGGCGCTCCCCTATAAGGTCTCAGGGAGCGTTATAACGCTTGTTTTCCCCTCAGAAGGAGTGCTATCCATATTTGGAGCGTTGGCGCCCCCCTCAAGCTTTCTAGGGAGCGCTATAGCGCTCTGATGCCCCTTTTGAGGGAGTGTTGTCTAATCTAAGGCAGTAGTTGGCCCGTTGAGGAGAATAAGGGGAGGATCTCTCAAGTTTAGAAGGCAGTTGCATTCGAATTCTTGGTTCCATCAAAAGATCCCTGATCCAAGGAGGGAATTCCTCAACTTGTTCTAAAGATAACTCAAGAGGTTAAGCTCCTCTTAACCTATATAAGCAGGCTCTATGGTGGTGAAAGGGGAAAGAAAGATTTGCTAGTATGAAACCTATGATCTCATAGGAAACACCCAGTTAGTCAGAGGAGAGTGATCGGTGAAGATGCTATCATCCAGGTTGTGGATCTTTCGAGCAAGGGTTAGACGAAGGGGACTTGACGAAGCTATCACATTCGCATCTATGATTGTAAGTACTGCTGTCGTTATTCTCATTAATATGACACGCTTGGACTGTTTCTTTCTAGTTTGTGTTTGATTTCACATGAACTTATCGTTGATAGATAGATCTATTTTCAAGCTAATATCAATAGAGTAGGAAGCAGTCGTACTTTGTTTGTCTACAGGACTCGGCGAGGAGCGAGAGTCTGGAGCTTGACTTGGAGCGTGCAGGGATAAACACCGATAAAAAGGTACTGTTGTTTTCCTTCCTTCTCATGTGTTAGTTTGTATATATTTGAAATGAAGTCAGTGTCCACGTTAAGCACTTTCTGTCTTAGAGTAGGGTCTAGATCTTTGAGGCAATCTACCTATCTGCAGGGAGATTTTCCTACAACAGAAACTGGCGACTCCACTGGGGATCGAACCCAGAATCTCTGGTTTTCGGTGAAGGGAAGTCTCACTGTACCTGGAGCAGACATTGGTCAAACTCACTCGGTCTCCTTGGAGGGTAAATCCACAATTACTGCGTGGAATCTTGCACCAAGGCGTAAGTCCGTTAAGCAGGTCTCCATTGTAACTATTCCACCCTATCGCCGCCCCTTCTGGACTTGATCATGCAACGTTGGATTTCATCACCAACTAGTATGGTCATCGAGAGAAGGTCTTGTTTGCTTGGTTGTGATTCTTAGATTTTATTAGCGCATGCTGTTTCTTTTCGGTAGTTGGCCATAGATATTTTTCGCCGACTCTTTTTCGCCAACATCGACCCTCCACGCCATTCGCAGAGGCTACAGGGATTTCCTCCAGAAAATATGGAAGGAAACACCCCTTTACCCCCTCATTCTACGGAGGAATCTCCTCAACAGAGTGAGGTTCAAGACACTACAACTTCCCAGGAAGAAGTTCCCACTCCTTTAGAGAGTTTTTGAATTGTTTCAGAGTCTCCGGAATCTTTTCACATTCCAGAGGGATATGAACGACGTGTCCTCCAATTGAATTTTATTGGTGAATTTGTCATCATCAATCCTTCTGACATCCCAACTGGGTCTCATCAAAACCCTTTAGCCGACGACCCTTTTTGGACCGCAGACATTGTTCGAATTCCACCGCGCATGGTGAGAGGTCTTTATGGAACGGGGATGGGCGCTGACGCACCCATTTCCTACACCGTACCCCTAAACCATTTTATTGGTACCACCACTTTTACAGCCACACCACCCGTTGGTCCGAACATACCGTCCATTGGCCCAAGGTCTACTCTTCCCCTCTAGACGACCCATTCTACAATAGTCCCGCACATTCCGACTATTCCCGCCGGTAACGCGGTGGTTAACCAAGCTACGATTGGCACACCTGTAACACCAAGACCTACATCATCACTCCCTTTTGGGTACAGAGCAATGAATGCTTTCACTGCCACTACTACCCAAGTTATGCCGGGAGGTTCCATACCTATCCAACAACCCGGAGGGATCGGTCTTGGTGGTCCTAATCCGCTCGACGGCACCGGTCAGTCATTTATGTCTGGTTCTCAAACTCCAGGAACTCTCCCTCAAGTTGGGGGGCATCCTCCCACCGGAGGACAAATTCCATTCGGGGGGCACCCTCATGCTGGGGGGCAACCTCAATCCGGAGTCTACCATCAACCACATGGACAAAATGTGTCTGCCACACCCAATCCATGGAACGTCCCTTTTCCAGGAAACCCACAGTTCTCGGCAGGACACAATTCTCAGACTCCGCAACAACCTCCTTATGGACAAGTGCCAAACCCAACCTATAATCCTCAAAACCCATCCGGTTATCCTCCGCTCACACATGCTTCTCAAAACACTTCAAATCCTGTGTACCCTGGTCAACACCAACCTCATACAAGGCAGCCCACTAGTTACAATTATCCACATAACCCAGTGATTGGCCCTACTGGTGTCCCCATGCCGCACCAGCATTACCCACAGATTAATCGACAAATACCTTTTCTGGCTACCCTGGACCTTCCAGACTTGTCTCGGTTAACGAATGATCCTATTTATCATTCTCCGGTTTGGCCAGCTATTCCAGCTAAACTTCCTTCTGATATCCCAAAATTCGACGGAAAGTTCGGAGAAGACCCAAACAACCACGTGATGACTTTACATTTGTGGTGTTCATCCAACTTCCTCATGGACGATTCTATACGTTTGCGTCTTTTCCAACGAATGCTTATGGGTTCCGTGGAAAAATGGTATATTGAACTACCACGTGCATCCTTTCACGATTTCAACTCCCTCGCCATGTCCTTCCTCACACACTTCCAACTACCCATTCGATATGAGACGGGTATTGAACTATTAACCTCCCTTCGTCAGACAACATCCGTACATATCTCCGATCATATTCATGAATGGAGACGATGACGAAGGCTAATCAAAGTGGTCATTCTTGACCATTTGTTAGTGGAATGGTTCACTAAATCATTGGTACCCCAGATTGCTCGTGATGTTGCCATGGGTGGTGTAGTCACCGAGGAAGAAGCCATTGCTCGAGCTCAGTACTTAGACTTAGTCTATTCACAATCTGGTACTCTGTACGAGTTGATACTGAATGCTACCCGTGCCACTAACGATCCATCCAAACCATCGTCTGCTTCCCACGCGGATGGAGTTATTGGCTCCGTCAAGACCCAATCTACTACCCAGTCGATTGGAACGATTAAGCAGCCCACTTCGATGGTTTCTCCCAGCCCGACTGCACCCTCTTCTACCCCCCCTCAAACTCAGGTCTCTAAGGTGAATGTGGTCCAATCAACCCCTTCACAACAATCTGGGGGCAAGAAGAAAGTGAGAAATAAACCAAAGAAAAACAATAACAATGAACAACCAAAAAATCAACCGCAAACCCCTGCTGCCGGAAAACAACCACAACGAAAACCGAAATTCCCATGTCTCATTTGTGGTGAGGATCACTACACCCGAGACTGCCCACATCGCGATGAAGTGGACAAGATTTTCAAGGGAAATTCACAACCTGTTGTGCTTACTCAACCTTTTCCACAACAACAATCTTTGGTTGCTCAAACCCCCACCACAGGGGGCAATTCCAACCCACCCCATGATGAGGCCTCGACAAGTGCCCACATTTACATGTTTAACGGGGTTAATCTAACCACTCGCTTTGCAACATATGACACGCCAGTTAAACCTGATAAGCCAAAGACTACTAATGGCTCTGCACCGGACCCATTACCATCTTCCATTGGTCCTCCCTCTGCTAGCCCCCCATCCGGGCCGCTTCAGATTGAAAAACCTTCGTTTGACTCCATCTTACGCCCTCCTAAGAGCACCATCTGAAAATCTACCTTCAATCCTAATTCACGGGCTGCCCAAAACTACAACATTGTAGAAGATTTGGCCCAAGCACCGTGTGCTATGTCCACCTTGGAAGTTCTACAACATTGTCCCAGCCAACGTAGAATGCTCTTAGCTGCTATCGACGCTTTTGATCCTGAGTCATCAAACAACCTCACGTTTAATCTGGATGATCATCAACCACGACTCTCCCACCAGCTAGCTTTCCAAATCGATGTTGTTGTTCACAATCAACAAATCCACCGAACTATCCTGGATGAGGGATCCTCTACTTGTGTCATGTCCTTAGCTTGTTGGAAGGGATTAAAATCACCTGCCCTTAACAAATCCTCTACGATGTTATGCGCTTTCGATGGACGAGGTTTTCATCCTCACAGATTATTACAATCCTTAGCCGTTCAGTTGGGCGGCAAAACTGTTACCGTTGATGTCGAGGTGGTTGATGCTCCCCTTGATTACAACCTACTACTCAAAAGAAGTTGGTTCTACGCTATGACTGTCGTCGCCTCGTTGGTGTTTCGATGTGTGCAATTCCCCCATCAAGGAAAAATTGTCACCGTCGATCAGCTTGATTTCTGTACACCCGACGCCCACATCCCTGCTACCAACAACATTCCATTTTTGGGAGACCACCCAGTTACGTATGAAAGCGTTGGTGTTGGCTTATTGAAAGATTCTAGCCTTATGGGTACTTTCCCTACACCACTTCCACCTACTGCGCATCATATTGCCGCTGTCAATATGATCTCGACTATGCCTTATCAATCCTTGGAATCATATGACCCTTGGATTGTACCTAGTCCTCTGGAATTCGATGTGCTCAGTGACACTATGCCACTCAGCCCCTCCGAGGCCGCATACATAGTGATTCAATCTGCCTCTCCCTCTTTGAATGATTCACATCTATTGGCACCAGATGCCTACTCGGTGCCCTCATGGTTGGATTCCCTGTCGTTCGCTGTTGATTACATTTCCCAAATTTTTCCTTCTAACAAATCTATTATGGAAATGCTTAGCATTAATGATCTGCCTTGGGAGGATAACCATCACCGATCCTCTTTTCTTCTGCCTTTGGAAGAAATTCACCAAGACATGCGCTCTGTCTTCCCTCCCTATGTTACCGATGCTCCACAATCTCCTATCCTCACACAAGATACTCTCTCTGAGGGGAATATGGGTAATATCTCTACCATGGTTGTTATTGATATTTCGATCAAAAAAGGTGTCGTGGAAAACATTAACCTTGGTGCTAATTGCACACCCGAGGAAGTGGCCTCTTATACCACTTTGTTTAAATAATTCCGCGATGTCTTCTCTTGGAGCTACGAGGAAATGCCAGGGATCGACCCTTCAATCGTCGTACACGAAATCAAGACTTATCCCGACGCGAAACCTGTTTGACAAAAACTTCGCCCGGTTCATCCCAAGAAAATCGCAGCTATAAAGGAAGAAGTTGAAAAACTTCTCAAATCTGGCTTCATCTACCCCGTCCCTTTGACAGAATGGGTCTCCAACCTTGTTCCGGTTGCCAAAAAACAAGGGACCATCCGTGTTTGCGTTGACTATTGAGATCTCAACAAAGCTTGTCCCAAGGACAACTACCCTACGTCCTTCATCGACCAAATCATCGATAATTGCGCTGGGAGCGTAATCTTCTCTTTCATGGATGGATTTTCTGGGTATAACCAGATTGAAATCTTACCTGCTGATCAACATAAGACAACCTTTATCTGCCCTTGGGGAACTTTCGCCTATCGCAAGTTACCATTTGGCCTAAAAAATGCTGGTGCCACTTTCCAGCGGGCCATGTCGTATGCTATCCACGATATCAAACATATCACGGAGCCCTACCTCGATGATTTACTCACCCATTCATCCAATCGATCCGATCACATTGATCACTTGCGGGCAATTTTTCTTCGATGTCGGTTCTACCGTATTCGCTTGAGCCCACACAAGTGCATTTTCGCTGTCGAATCTGGTCGACTCCTCGGTTTCATTGTCTCCAAAGATGGGATTAGGGTGGATCCCTTAAAGATTAAGGCCATTCTAGCATTACCCCCACTACCAATTTAACCCAACTACAAAGTTTGCAAGGCAAAGCAAACTTCCTTCGCCGTTTCATCTGCAACTGTGCCGAGATAACTAAAGGATTTATGCGGTTACTGCAGAAAAGCACCCCTTTTATCTGGGATGACACTGCCCAACGATCATTCGATGCTCTCAAGCACGCCTTGACCCACGCTCCCTTGTTACACCCTCCAGAGTATACAAGGGACTATATCCTTTACTTAGCCGCCTCCGCTTCCACTATTGCGATGGTGTTAGTTCAAGAGGACCCCAACGGCGAAGAACATGTGATTTATTATCTGAGCAAGAGTCTATCTGGACCCGAGCTCAGATATTCACATGTCAAGAAACTATCTCTGGCAACCGTCATCTCTGTCCAGAGATTCCACCATTACATCTTATTACGCACCACCACGGTAATCGCAGACTCCAACCCTATGTACCACGTCTTGACACATCAAGTACTTGGGGGAAAATATTCTAAATGGATCGTTATTCTTCAAGAATTCTATCTTGAGTTTACGAAGGCCAAAGCCAAGAAATCCATGGTGTTTGCAGAGCTTATCTGTGCCCTCCCTCGTGTTGATGAAAACATTGAACCTAGAGATTCTCTCCTCGATAAATCTCTCTTCCTCATCAGCACTTCCGATCCTTGGTATGGAGACATTCTCCTCTACCTTCAAACCCAACGTTTTCAGCCCACCATTTCTCGTGAAGAATGTCGACGCATTCATCACCACTCTCGTCGTTATCTCATCATTGGCGACACCTTGTATCGCCAAGGTATTGACACCATCCTTCGGCGATGTCTGATTCACGAGGAGGCTGGATGCGTTTTGAATGATTGTCACCTTGGTGCCTGTGGCGGTCACCTTTTCGGGATGGCCACAGCCCAAAAATCCTATGTGCTGGCTACTTTTGGCCCTCGATTTTCAAAGATTGCATTGAGGCCATCAAAAAATTCCCACCCTGCCAAGTCTTTAACAAGAAGTCATGCACCCACCCTACTACGCTGCACCCCATTATCACCATCGACCCCTTTGCCAAGTGGGGTATCGATTTCATGCAGTGTAAGCCTACCTCAGTCGGGGGGCACGGTTACATCATTGTCGTTGTCGACTACTTCACCAAATGGGCTGAGGCTATGCCTACCTTCCTGAACGATGGTCGTACTGCATCTCTGTTTCTTTTCAACCATATCATAACTCGTTTTGGTGTACCACGTGCCATTGTCACTGATCATGGTGCACACTTCAAGAACCAGATGATGAGCGAGTTACATGTCAAATTAGGTTTTCTCCATGAAAACTCATCCCCTTACTACCCTCAGGCTAACGGACAAGTTGAGGCCATCAACAAAGTCCTAAAAACCATGATCCAATGCATGGTAGGGGAAAACAAGACATCGTGGCATTTACAACTTTTCTCTGCTCTCTGGGCTTATCACACCTTTGTGAAAACCTCAACTGGATTCACTCCTTTCCAGTTGGTATATGGTATTGAATCCATCCTACCAATCGAGTGTGAGATTCCATCACTCAAACTGAAAGTAGAACTCTTGCCCCATACTTTTGCTGAAGAAGAATGATTCTTGTATCTGTCCAAGCTGGACGAAACACGTCGTGATGCTACTCTCGCTAATGAGGCACATCAGAAACGAATGAAAAGTCAATACGACAAATCCGTCCACCCTCGGACTTTCACAGAAGGAGACTTAGTCCTCGTTTATGACCAAGCTCACGATAAATTGGGGATAGGAAAGTTAGAACCTCCGTGGCACGGTCCTTACATCGTGAAGCGTGTCCTACATAGAGGTGCCTACGAATTAGTAGATCATGATGGAATTTCCCTGGGAGAGCCCTGAAATGGGCTTTACCTTAAAAAGTACTATGCCTAGATCACCTAGCATCTGTACTTTGTACATTATTGTATTTTAATTTGGTGTGTCTATTTCTTTCGCGTGCTCGAGTCTTTACCATTGCCACTCATGACTGTGCTTGTGTTTTCATGTGCAGATGACATCTTCCTTTCCTATATTTTTTGGGTTCGCGGATGGCGCTAGTCCACATACCCGAAACATTGCTTCGGAAGCATGGGTTATTTACTAATTTGACAAGGTGGTGAGTTTAGGAGGTATCTGCTTAGGACCAGCAACCAACAACATGGCAGAATATCATGCTGTCATCGGACTGTTGACCCAAGCCTCCTCCCTAGGTATCTCTCGTATCGTTGTTTACTTAGACTCCCAACTCGTGGTCTATCAACTCAACCGCATCTACGCTATCCCTACTCCTATCCTTCTACGTCTCCACCTACAAGTTCTCTGCCTTGAACGAATGTTCGATTACATTGAATATAGACACATTCCAAGAGAGATTAATAGTGTTTCAGATTCGTTAGCTAATTACATCATGGATTGGTATCTTGCCCACATATAAGATTTAAGGAAAGCAAAATTGTACATTACATGTAAATTAAAACACATCATAGACATCATCATGTACAAATCATTGGCACTGCAAAAACTCGAAACTGTATATATATATATGGCGCGACTGAAATGTTTTGATTACATCAAAAAGTATGTAGAAGAGAAAAATGTCGGGTCTCTAAACCCCTATAACACTGCCTAACAAGGCATACAAAAATGATCACCAGAGAGACTCTAATCTCTCTGCACTACATTGTGTTGCAAGTAACATATCACCGCACGCACTATGCGTCTCAGCAGAGAATTGACATTCTCTGGTACTCACACAGTGTGCCTCTGCAGATGTAAAGGAACTTGTCCCCTCCGCAGAGGAGGAATGCCCATCGTAAGGCCTTGGAGGTTTCGTTCAACCTCCCGGAGACCTATCACTAGTACTACCGGATCCGCTGCAACCGGGACGCCCCCGCGACGTCTTGGTATCGGTATATCGACCGGGCGCACTGCTCCCTTGTCTGCGTGTTGAAAACAATACACCTGTTAAAAAACTCTTCTACATACCCAAAAAAATACATATACATCAAAAACTTTAAAAAACAAAAACTAGACAAGGTATGGCTCAGTCTTTTACCTGACACATCCCAGTCTTCCCCCGCGGGTAAAATCAAATCCATGCTCCCGTGGAAATCTACCTCAGCATACGGGAAGTCCTCTATCCAGAGATACTGTCGTCTCATCCAGGCAAAGAAATCACCAGTGAAACGAAACTCTGACTCCGCTACTAGTCTCGGAGACAGACTGGTCCACCTCTCCATCCTTGGTTCGTCCACTGGTTGCATCGCCAGTTCTATCCGAGGCTGCATCTGAGGGATGCACTCTAGAAAAAATGAGACTAGAAATGAGCCATAACCAAACTGCTTCTGTCCCGTCCTGCACCGTGAAACTTGTTCCTTCACATTTCGAAGGAACCCTTCACTCCAGTTGAACAGTGTTGGTTCCAAACACTGAACACCATAAGCCACCTGCGATATTGATGCCAGATGCGCGCTAGTACTGCCCGTCACGCTTGTGATGGAAAACAGTATGGACCGGAGTGGTAGCTCTTGGATATCCTTGATAGGGATTCTACCCCCTACCAGTCTTGATCCTGGGATACAGTGGCATGCTAGATACACGTCCACTTGCTCAGGTAGCGCCTGCTGCCCGGAAAAAGATATGGGAACCCCTCTTTTCGAGAGGCCGGTCAGAAAATACACGTCTTCTAACTGAATGGTTAAAAGTTGTGTGCTAACCCAGAATCCTTGCTCTGCAACATCCCATAGGCTGATCATATGCTCAAGAAATAAAATCTCTTTCTTCATTTTTTTCAACTTGAAGAATTTTAGTAAGCCACAAGCTCGCAATGCGGCCCGTGTGAGGGAACTCCGCAAGGTAGCTAAGTCATCCATCTCATGTTCTCTTTCTTTCCACTCGATCATGGTCGCTGAGATCACCTACAAAACAAAAGAATAAAGAAATTCATTATTTCAACGTTTTGGCAATTTTGACAATTTTCAAAAGCAAGTTAAAATATGAAATCTAAACGCCCACATCATTTAAAGTGACCACACCCTCTTTTACAATCACCACACCCTCTCTTAGCCATTTAACATCCATCATATAACAATGAAATGTTTTAAATGCAAACGATTTCTTTATGGTTGCGTGGGCATACGTGGGGGTTTTATCATGGATTCCTTACCAAAAAAGACCCATACCATTAACTATTATAGCGTTGGCATCTTAGCCACCCTTTTCTAGAACGTTTTTGCAAAAAGAATCCACTTTTTTTACCATTTATCAAAGAGGTCGATTTTGATCTTTTTGGGGCAATTTAGGGCTTCGTATTTCAAATTAAATGATGCTATGAAAATGAATACTAAACCATGTAATTGAAAGAAGGAGAAATGAAGATCTACTTGGTCCAAACGATAAGGAAAACGGTCAACCGTAGCTCCGGCAGTGAGCAAAACAAGATCCACTTCAAAATCAGAATCTCCACTACTCCAAAATCCTTGTGCAAAATGAAATGGTAAATGGAATTTTCATTGTACTGCTATTTATAAATTTCCATTTTTTATAAGGTATGGTCATTTATGGGTTTCTCTAACAATATGATGGCTTCACTAAACCCTTGGTTTGTAGTTTTGGCATCATAGGTTTCTTGGCAGTCCTGATGGATTATTTACCTTGTCGCATTTATGAGCATAGTCTTAGTTTGTTCTCGAGCTCGATAATATGAGAACGCAACTGGGTAAACTTTTATCTCTTTTTCGGACCCATATGGATACACGAATACACGAAAAAGGAACCCCCCTAGAGTCTCCTTTAAACCCTTTTCAGACTCTCTAAATATGAAAAGATTGTCGAGTGACCTTGCTTCCTTTCACGCTCGTTAAAAGGTCAGAAAGGGCGTCTTTCGAGCAATAGTTTATCTCTTTTTCGGTCTCGTTAGACTACTGTATGAAAAAGGAACTGAGAGAGTTCTCTTTTAAGTGTTTTTCCAAACTCTATAATCCCGAAAGAGCTTCGAGTTTTCTGTCTTTGGACTCGTTAAAGCACACATCGACAGGCCCATATGGGACTGAACCCTTACTTCTTCCGGTTCGTTAAACAAAGGAAGAGGAACTTACCGAAGGTGAGTTATATCGAGCATGTGTTATCCTCCTCGAGCTCATTAAATCAAAAAGAGGTACTCGTCTATCTAGATGGGGGAAAAAATTGAAAGGAGCAAGCCAAGCAGTCTCTTGAGAACACTATCTAGCAATTCTTAGAGTCGCCCTTGAACACGACACTTTGTCATTTGCATGCATCATAATCCGCTGAACCTCTGCATTGAGCCAATCCTTTGAGTTCCTTTCACTTCCTTGGGTCACCCGACGCAAGTCACAGTGTCCACTGCATAGTTTTGGTCCATGTCATGTTTTGCTGTTGTGCCTCAGCGTTCAAGGGAAGTATCCGCCTCGAGAGTCAGCCATCCCAAATATCTTGCCTCAAAACTTGTGTCAGTCCATGTTCTTTTGATCTACCAATTACATCTCTATGTCTGTTTCGTGTCGTTGATGGGGGATACATCAAGGCCCTCCCTCGACGAGTCTATTCCTGTCGACTTCAACACATTATCCAGGAATCAGGCTTAGAAACCAGTTAGTACTTTGGGACCTGCATGCCTCAATGGCAGGCCTCCTCACATTCGACAGTGGGTTTACATCATTGACCTCTGATCGAATGATTCCACGGATGTTCGACTTCAGCTCATCTATTCACATTCGCTAGAATGTACTAAGGTACCTTGGGAATCATTGACATCAATGGTGATCTCCCTCGCACTTGTTAACAACTCACACCATTGACCGGTAATCAAGTGGTTTCTGCCATGTTCAACATCAGGACATCTATTCACATGGTTAGAATTGTACCACGTTGGGATCAGTAAGAAGACCCTGGGTTGAGTAATCACTTTGATATATGCTTTGGCCAGGCTGCGAAGGAGTTTCTATTGGACAAATGACACATACACTGTTACATAGATCCACTTTGTATTGGTCGTGCCTATGTTTTGTCATCTCGTAGATCCACTGTGTATTCTTCGTGGCTACGATCAGTCCGAGTCATCAGAGTATAGATCCACATTGTATATTCGGTGGCTATACCTTCTTATCAATACAATTATGGATCCACAGTGTATTTTATGGCAGCCATATCTTTCAAGTCTTGATCACCCAAGCATAGGTATGCCTGCCCTGGGTTTTGAAATAGGTCATGATATTTGTTGGATGTTTGTGTGCAGCTTCCGTCAGGTTCTCCGAGTCTATACCCTTGCTTGAACGTATACAAAGCATTTCAGTTATCAGTTCACATCTTCTAACTTCATACTTTGGGGGGCAATCTGTTACACCTCAATATTGCTCACTTCGATAAGTGTCGCAAGTGTCGCACAATCGTCTCAACTGTCGCAAGTGTCACATGTTCCTTACGACTTTCACAAGTGTCACAAGTTGTTCACAAGTGTCACAAATGTTGTTCAAGCATACTGCCATAATAACGACACTAAGGAGGCACCTAAGACATCTCATACACTTGATTTGAAGGAGGGAAAATGATTGACTGAAGTCCAGGAACTTTTATCACCTGAGAAGAGCCCTTAAGCAAAGGTTTTGAAGGTGAGCGCTCCCCCATATCAGCCTTAGGAGCATTGGCACTCCCCTATAGGGTCTCAGGGAGTGTTATAACACTTGTCTACCCCTCAGAAGGAGCACTATCCATCTTTGGAGCGCTGGCGCCCCCCTCAAGCTTTCTAGGGAGCGCTATAGCACTCTGATGCCCCTTTTGAGGGAGCGTTGTCTAATCTGAGGCAGTAGTTGGCCCGTTGAGGAGAATAAGGGGAGGATCTCTCAAGTTTAGAAGACAGTTGCATTCAAATTCTTGGTTCCATCAGAATATCCCTGATCCAAGGAGGGAATTCCTCAACTTGTTGTAAAGATAACTCAAGAGGTTAAGATCCTCTTAACCTATATAAGCAGGCTCTATGGTGGTGAAAGGGGAAAGAAATATTTGCTAGTATGAAACCTATGATCTCATAGGAAACACCCAGTCAGTCAGAGGAGAGTGATCGGTGAAGCTGCTATCATCCAGGTTGTGGATCTTTCGAGCAAGGGTTAGATGAAGGGGACTTGACGAAGCTGTCGCATTCGCATCTATGATTGTAAGTATTGTTGTCGTTATTCTCATTAATATGACACGCTTGGCCTGTTTCTTTCTAGTTTTTGTTTGATTTCACATGAACTTATCGTTGATAGATAGATCTATTTTCAAGCTATTATCAATAGAGTAGGAAGCAGTCGTACTTTGTTTGTCTACAGGACTCAACGAGGAGCGAGAGTCTGGAGCTCGACTTGGAGCGTGCAGGGACAAACACTGATAAAAAGGTACTGCTGTTCTCCTTCCTTCTCATGTGTTAGTTTGTATAGATTTGAAAGGAAGTCAGTGTCCACGTTAAACACTTTTTGTCTTAGAGTAGGGTTTAGCTCTTTGAGGCAATCTACCTGTCCGCAGGGAGATTTTCCTACAACAAGTGTGAACAAGGATGACTGGGATTTAAGAGTACCAACAATACTATGGGCCTATAGAACCACTTGCAAAAATCTAACAATGCAGACACCTTTCAAGTTGGTGTATGGTCTCGAAGCCGTTGTCCCAATGGAATATTTGGTACCAAACCTAAGAATTGTTGCCTTTACAAACATGGATGACACTGACATTGTTCGAGAGAGGCTTGCACAGTTGGTCAAACTGGAAGAAGACAGATTTATTGCACGATTCCATCAACATGTGAAAAAGGAAAGAGAGAAGGCCTATCATGATAGGCACATCAAGAAGAAGGCATTCAAGCAAGGTGATCTAGTAATTGTATATGACAGTAAGTTCATCAAACACCCTAGGAAGTTTAGAATGCATTGGATTCGGCCATATGAGGTCGCCTATGTTACAAAAGGAGGAGCTACACAATTGAATACTTTGAAGGGAGAATGGAAGGAAGGATTAGTGAACGGGAGCCGACTGAAGTTGTACTATGAAAACCAGCTGCCTCACAGCTCTAAGTAAAATCATAAGGAAAAGGGTCTAGGTACCAGGTGTAGTTTAAACTAGGTACCAAACATAGAAAAGACAGTTTGCACAAGGAAGGAGAGAAGACATAGAGAAGAAAGCAAAGGATGAACTGCGCAGTCTGACGTCGAAGAAAGAAGAAGGATCATATATGAAGTGCCTCGGGATGAGTCACAGGTGAGTGTTGGGGGCATGTTGGCTCTTGGTTATGGAATCAAGTGAAGATCAAGGAAGAAAAGACGAAATGCAACTACGCGGAAGACACAATGACTGTTATTGGGTCGAAGTGAGCAAAAGATCAGAAAAGACAGAGCAAAGTAAAAGGAAGCAAGCCGTTGGATGAAGGATGACAGATCAACAAGGAAGAAGAATCGTGGACAACTCAATAAGAGGAAAAAGTCACCATTGGATGCTTTGGAGCACTGCAGGAGAAGGAAGGAAAGACATGCTAGCGAAGCCCTGAAAACGTGGATCAAGTTGACCTAGGGTTTTGATATCTAGGGTTTTAGACACCTAGGTCTCGGCCTAAGGATGTCGGTGAATTATTGTAATGTATAAATAGAGGTCTAAAGGACCTGGGATGGGTTGGTGTCAAGTTGTTGTTGTTGGTGGTGTTATGATTGCATGTTGTCATTGTCGTTCTAGTATTATTGTGTGTGAGAGAAGTGCTAAGTGTGAGAGACTTCTGGTATTGTAAGATATCCAACTAGGTGCAGAGATCAATCCTGTAGCTGGGTCCACAGGAAGGGGAGAGACAGAGAGAAGAAGAAAGAAGATCTGCTAGCTAAGAGCGCAGACAAGAACTGTATGTTTCATCTTAATATATTATAAAGCACAGTTTTGTGGACGTAGTCCTAGAGAGAGGGTGAACCACATATATCTTGTGTAGTGTGTGTGATTGGTGCTCTGTTCTTTTCCATTTGATATACTATTATTGCATTACTGTGTTAGATCTGATTGGTAGTTGTGCGAAGTAGATATGAGTTGATAAGTGATATATATATATATATATGTGTGTGTGTGTGTGTGTGTGTGTTGTGTTGTTCTTGTATTAGATCCACTTGATATTATTTTTGGTGTTAGACATCTCTGTCCTAGAACCCCCCCATAGCTACTTTGGGTGAGACTGCATTTGCTTCGCAGGTGTTGCCGAAAGGGCCAGTAGTTAGGGCTTGTTTGTGCACTCTTGGAGCCGAACCCTGGGTCTGTCCTTGTGCCAACAGATAGATGGGCATGTACCAGGGGCTGACACGTAGATGGGTCAAGGGAGACACGTGACCTTAGGTATTCATGGTCATGATCTAGACAATACCAATTTATTCACTGATCGACGGTTCACAATGATTGCGGGGCCCCAACATGCTCGCTCTTTATCGAAGAGCTCAATCTTCTCAATATGAAAAGTACTCGCCCCACTCGGTCTAATCATGGTCATTGATCTTCCACCCTGACGAGGTCAATGATGTTGGTTGATTGCGGTCCGTGAACTAGCACGTCTGCTAATTTAACCTTTGTGCTCTGCAATGATTCCCAACCATCGATATTTGTTGATAGATCGACGGTTCATAGCGATTGCAGGGTCCTAATCTCTGCAATCTGGGAAGTTCTCGCCTAACTCTTTCTAATTATGGTCATTGATCTTCCACCCCAATGAGATCAACGTCGTTGTTTAATTGTGGGTCGTGAACTAGCATGTCCACTAATTTCACCTTTGTGCTCCATAATGATTCCCAACCATCGATCTAATCGAGTGGCTGGTGTTTGATTTGTTAAATCTAGTGGGTCTTTAAGTTGATCTGACGACTGAGATAGGTTTTCCTCCCAATGAATGGCTTGCATTCATATCTTCTTGTCAGTTTCTTGATTCATCTACAGATCTTGTTATTCAGGAAGTTCAGGTAACTTTGACTATCGTGAAGTTGACATCCCAGGGTGTCGAACTCCCGAAACTCTGAAACCATTATGAGCTAGCTCCTTTCGGGCTTAGCTCAGGGTTCCTAGACCTAGGCCACATGGACCTTCAGATGAATCTCGGGTTATGAGCTCTACTCTTAGCTAGGTTTTGGTTGAGGTCGTGGGTGCGAGTTCAAGGTCTCTCAGGCTGTTGGTTTGAAGGAAACGTCTTCCTACCTTGCATAACTTTTATGTTCTGAAACAGGACGGGGTAAACTTGTGAGGTTACTGAGACGATAGAAATGCTAAGAGGCTTGCTCCAACTTCGGAGATGTGAGCTAGATCCCTGAGGAAAACACCTTCGAGAGATAAACTGGAGCATACGGGAAAAGCAGAAGAATAAGTTCTCAAGGAAGCCAACGTATACACATAACTTAACCATTTCAATACATAAACCATTTATAGATATGTAAATACATGCATGCAACCATTAATTCCCAATTCAATGCATAGAGTATGAAAACACTTATCAGAACCAAATAACGTGAAGCGACTATTGGAAGGGGTGCTCGTTTCCACCCAACCATAGTCTCAGTCACTCCTAACAAAATTACCACTAGCCACCCCCGAGCTAGACCCCGATGCTTTGAGATTGCATCTCTTCTTCCAGCACATAAATAGATATGGACGAAGGTTACTCTCCTTTTCTTGAATCAAATTTTATTTCCCTCCATCAGAACACACTCTTTTCATAGTTCTTCCTCGAATATGAGAGCTTTGTTTCTCGTCTCTGCACTCTTCACAGGTTTTTCCTCTCTGACCCCCACGCCTTCCTTTCTTTCCTTTTCCAGCAATATTGTGTTTTTGGAGTTACTTCAACACACACCTAAGATTTATTTTTCTTAAGGTTTTATTTGTTTATTAGTTATAATTAGTCATTATCCAGTCTCCTATATTTTAGGAGAGAATAATCCACCTAGAGAATATTCTCTTTCAGTTCACACTTCAGTTTGATTAGTTGAGTTGAGTTTAGATGTTGCATTGGGATCATCACCATGCTAATTCGACCTTGCCTTGGTATCATCACCAAAGTGGCACATTAGCCTTGATTCCTTGAGTTATCTCCTCACTACTTTCTGTTCAGTCAGTTAACTGAAGACTAGTTGACTAGTTAACTCAACTAGGTGGCAGTTCACTCTCGTAACTGCCCGAGAGACTAGAATAGGTGGCAGTTCACTCCCGTAACTGCTGGTGTGTGTCCAAATCAATCTAGACCACCACTATGGTGACTTGTTTCACCTCAAGTCAAACTCATTGAGTTATACAGAGTATATCATGTGTAAATTATTTATTATTCATAACGGTTAATGAGAATTCTTTCCATTCTTTCTCTCCTTCTTCTTCTTTTTCCAATTCTCTCTACAAATGTGTGTATCGTTGTTTAGCTAGATCTATTTTATGCAGGTCAACACATTTACATAGTATCAGAGACGATGGACTGCTAAGCAAAAGCTACACCAAAATTGTTTGCATGTACAAAAGATTGAAGACAACAGAAAGATGGAATTCCAAAAAGAATTCATTCTTACACCTTACAACTATTTTGCATGGAAGGAGAAAATATCCATACATCTCCGATCCAGAGGGTTTTATAGGTTAACCATGAATATAGATACAGAACTGATATCAGCCATAGAAAAATCCAAGTACTTAAATTGCATGGATGAGGCACTCAGAACAATTTGTAGTCTTATTTCTCCCGATCTCCTTTTTCATATATCTTCCTGTAAGACTCCCAATGAATCCTGGACCATCTTGGAAGGGCTCTTTGGAAAAAAGGATGAGATGAGGGGACACATGCTTGAGGTGGATCTGCTCACATTGGATCCAAAAAGCTTCGAGAATATCCAATATTTCTTTACAAAATTCAAGGATTTACTGTCCCAACTCAAAGCTTTCAAGGTTGATAAATCGAAGGAGGAGAAACAAATGGTTCTCACCATTCTCTCCAAGATTGGAACTGAATTCTCTGTATTCATATCCACATTCCATACTATTAGATTCGCCTCTGGAGCCACCTGGAAGATGCCTTCGCTTGAGGACTTTATTGAATCCTTGACACAAGAGAAAACCAAGCTCATCAACATGGGTGCAATCAAAGGCACAAGGGTGCATGCACTCACTGTGCATGATGGCAGCCACAAATATCATAAATCTAAAGATAAATATAAGTGGAAATATCATGCATATACGAAGAAGCAAGGGTACACAAAACCCTTCACCGATGCCTCCAGATCCAAAGGAGAAAAGGGAAGAAAAGGAGAGAAATGCACGTACTGTCACAAAGGATTCAATTCGAAATCTGCATGCATGCAAAATAAAATAGATCTAATGTCTCAGATAATTCAGCAAAACAACCTTGGAGATTGCATCCCCGAGGGTGCAAAGAAGAAGAAGCCAGAAGATCTGAATTCCAAGAAAGGAAATTATAGCCATGCGTTGATTGCCATCAACTCCTCTCACGATGCTTGGATCGTAGATTTAGGAGCATCACATCACATGGTTGCATCAGAAGCAGTCTATTCTTCTTTGGATGCATGCAAAGTTCCTCCTATTCTGATGGGGGACGACTCTTCTGTCGAAGTCACTGGCAAAGGAAGGATTGAACTCACCAACGGAAGCTTCGAGAACGTGTTGCATGTTCCCAAGATTTTTGTCAACCTTCTCTCCATGTATCAGATGATGAATTCCAGCACTGGAAAGAAATTCATATTCACACCAAATGCTGTGGACATATACGACATGAAAACCAACTCCAGGGTTGCTACCGGTGAGGTAAATCATCAGTCTAGATTGTATACATTTTCTGAATTCATTGAAACTGATTCTCCTTGACTGCTTACTCATACTGATGAAAGTAGTAGGATATGGCACGAAAGGTTTGGACATTTGAATTTCAGATACATGCAACAACTTAGCAAGCATAGATTAGTTGATGGTCTACCAGGCATCCATTTCTCCAAGGGAGTATGTGAGGGATCTGTTCTCGGAAAACACCCTTAAGAGAAATTTGACAAAGGAAAGTCTCAGCGAGCTTCCGCACCTTTAGATCTGATCCACAGTGACGGGTCCTTTTCCACATCCATCCATCAGCAAAGTGAGGTTTGCTCTCATTTTTGTTGATGATTTCTCACATTTTACTTGGATCTACTTTCTCAGGCAAAAATCCGAGGTCTTTCAACACCTCAAAGATTTCAAAGCTTTGGTTGAGACATAGTCCGGAAAGAAGATCAAAGTCCTCCGAACTGATAACGGGGGAGAGTATGTGAATCATGAGATCCATAATCTTTTCCATGAGGCAGGGATTTAGTTGCAGCATACAGTTCCCTACACTCCGCAGCAAAACAGAGTTGCTGAGCGGAAAAACCGATCTCTAAAGGAGATGGCATCTTGCATGTTGCATGAAAAGTCACTGCCACAGAGACTATGGGTCGAAGCACTTAACTATGAAACATACATCCAAAACAGATCTCCCCATAGATCTATCAAGGATAAGACCCCCTACGAGGCTTGGAGCGGCCTCAAACTGAAAGTGTCCCACTTTAGCATTTTTGGTTCTCGTGCATGGGCCTGCATTCCCTCTGAAAAGAGGAAGGCACTTGATCCACAGAGCATTGAGTGCATTTTTGTTGGATACCCCGATGGTGTGAAGGGATATTTGCTTATTGATATTTCCTTGGACTGACTCATCATTGAGCGTAGTGTCCAATTCGAGGAGTGTCTCGCATGTACCTCAGCAACCACATGCAGACACCTTCACTCTTCCACCTGTCCGATATTATGAGCATGCACATGCCAACTCTTCTTCAGACAAGAGTTCTGATTCAGAGGACTCAGAGGATTCAAATCCAGATGCAGAGTCAGTACAGTCAGATGTAGAGTCAGAGCATCCAGATGTAGTTGCAGAGCCAAAGTAGAGGCCCAAGTGGGCACATACTACTCTTCAGAATGCAAGGGATCTCGTTGGTGATCCAGCCAATACTAGGAGGACTTGAATGATTTCGAGGAGCCTCCTATTGCACTCACTGCCACTGAACCATTGCCTTCCAGGCAACTTTTCTTGGTTCAGTCTTTAGATCCACAGTCTTATGGAGAGGCTGCTGGAAATCCCTATTGGGAATCTGCCATGCAGGAGGAGTACAACTCCCTCCTCGAGAACCAGACTTGGGATCTGGTTCCCCTTCCTTCTGGGAGGAAACTTGTCAGATGCAGATGGTCTATAGGACTAAGAGCGCAGCGGATGGACAGATCATCAGATACAAAGCCAGGCTTGTCGCCAAAGGATTTCAACAGGTTCATGGTATTGACTATGATGAGACCTTCACTCCACTAGCGAAGATGGATTCCATACGATTGAAACTTTCCATTGCGACAGCCAAGGGATGGGAAGTCCATTAGATGGACGTGAAGAATGCATTTCTTCATGGTGATCTCTCTGAGGATATCTACATGGAGAAGCCCCAGGGATTTATGTAGGACTCATCTTTGGTCTATCGACTGAAGAAGTCACTTTATGGCCTCAAGCAGGCTCTAAGGGCATGGTATGCCAAGATGGACTCCTACCTATTGTCACAGAACTTTGTACGTTGTAAATCATACCTGAATATATACATGCTCAGGACGATTGATTCACTTCTAGTTTTAGTTCTGTATGTCGATGATTTGCTAATCACCGGTTGCTCGACTTCAGAGATTGCTTCAGTCAAGAGGATTCTTCATGACAGGTTTTTGATGACAGATATGGGTTCGCTACACTTCTTCCTTGGACTTGAGATAAGTCAGGATGCATCAGGAATCAAATTATCTCAAGCCAAGTATGCATGAGATATCCTTTCACATGACAGACTGCAAGTCTGCTCCGACTCCTTTCCTATCAGGACTCAAACTTGAGGATGGCGGGGAGACTCCACTGGTTGACAACACACTATACATATAGCTAGTGGGGAGCTTGTTGTATCTCACACACTCTAGACCAGACCTTTCATATGCAGTTGGTGCAGTTTCCAGGTTCATGCAGGAGCCGCATGAGCTACATTGGAAAGCTGCAAAGCGTATTCTTCGATACGTACAGGGCACCATCACCTTTGGGATTCATTATGCAACAGACTCTACATTATATCTCATTGGGTTTACTGATTCTGACTAGGCTGGTGATAGCATTGATCGCAAGTCCACATTTGGTTACTCACTTAGTCTTGGTTCCGGGCCTATCTGTTGGTCGAGCAAGAAGAAAGATGCCATTGCTCTATCTTCAACCGAGGCAGAGTAGAGAGGGGTAGTTAACATAACCATTCAGGCTATGTGGCTACAACATTTTCTCACTAAGTTGGTCATTCAGTTTCATCGGTCGATTGTCATCTGGTGTGACAACCAGAGCACTCTGAAGTTCTACAGAGATCCATTTCAGAGGCAACGGACGAAGCACATCGAGATCCACATGCACTACATCTAGGACTTAGTACATGAGGGGATCATTGACTTATAGTTCTGTCCTTTAACATAATAGATGACATACATTTTCATCAAGACCTTCACTGAGCAGAAATTCCATTCTCTGTGAGGTCGTCTTGGAGTGAAGGAATTACTTCAGTTTGACTAGTTGAGTTGAGTTTAGATGTTGCATTGGGATCATCACCATGCAACCTTGGGATCAACACCATGATAATTCGACCTTGCCTTGGTATCATCACCAAAGTGTCACATTAGCCTTGATTCCTTGAGTTAACTCCTCACTACTTTCTGTTCAGTCAGTTAACTGAAGACTAGTTGACTAGTTAACTCAACTAGGTGGCAGTTCACTCACGTAACTGCCTGAGAGACTAGAATAGGTGGCAATTCACTCCCGTAACTGCTGGTGTGTGTCTAGATCACTCTATACCACCACTATGGTGACTTGGTTCACCTCAATTCGAACTCATTGAGTTATACATACTATATCATGTGTAAATTATTTATTATTCATAACGGTTAATGAGAATTCTTTCCATTCTTTCTATCCTTCTTCTTATTTTTCCAATTTTCTCTGCAAATGTGTGTATCATTGTTTATCTAGATCTATTTTGTGCAGGTCAACACATTTGCATGTGTGTGGCCCAAATTCCCAGTCTGTGTTTAGGTCTGGAAGCCTTATAGATGGGAGGTCTACTCCATCCTCTCCTTAAATCTTGAGGAGGTCTTCCCACCTACCAACCTGACTGTAATCCATTCCTAGGTCAGAGGGTTGTTCTAATCCTAAGCAATTAAATCTAGCAAAGTACCGGTTCGATGGAGGTTAACGCAACCATTCCTGGTCCCCTCCACCATCTCTTTCATAGCATTTGTGGTCTCTCTTAGCACATACCCTTTCCAACAGTCATGCAACACTTATCCATTTTCTATTAAAATAACAAAATTTACATTCATCGACCTTTTATAGAAAGGTCCATCAAATCAAACATTCACACATTTGAGTTTTCCATAGTCTCTTGGCCAATATAGTTACATTTACAAACTGGGGGAAAGAGGGTGTTACACTTCTACTCTTAAGGTTATTCGAGGAAAAATACTTAATTTCTTGTGGTCGGGTAGTGTAAATTATAGTCCTGAACAAGATACATCTCACTTCATGTGAGTCAATATCCAAACCTAAGGATTTGGGAGGTTGGGGTATTAAACACCTTAGTTGTTTTAATATTGCACTCATGTTCAAGAAAATTTGGAAAGGTTTAAGTGGATGTGACCTCTGGGGAGACATCCTCAAGAAAAAGTACTTGAACAGAAGATCATTGGTGGATCAGATCAGAAATACAAGTCAAAGAAATGCCATGAGATCCACCATATGGAGAGGGTTCCTTAAAAATTTTCATTAGATCGGGCATTTTCTTTCATGGACAGTGGGCAATGGGTGTTCGATCTGTGTTGGAGTTGATCCTTTCATTGGAGGCGAGGAACATTACAGTTTTCCCAGATCAATAGTGTTGTACCTAAACTACTCTGGCATGTCCACTCTGGATCATTTCATATGTCTTCCTATTTTTTCTAGTAGGTCTTCGAATTGGATCTCGGCTCAGACCTAGGGGTTGAAAGGTTCCTGGATTACCTATTGGAATTATTTTATTAAGGGTCTTTGCAGGACTGGTATTAGGTTAAATTCTGAAGAGGATTATCTGGTTTGGTCAGGTCACCCTATAGGTAATGTTACTGCAAAATATTTATACTATGTGATCTACAATTCTCTTTTTGATGCTCCAATGAAATGGTGGAAGTAGAATATTCCCACAAAGATCAAATTCTTTATGTGGTTATGTCTAAATAGGAAAATTTTGACCTGGGATACATTGACTAAAAGAGGGTGGCAGGGCCCTGGTTATTGTTATTTGTGTCATTCTGCTGAAGAATATATAGAACATCTCTTTGTAGAGTGTGTTTTCAAAAGGAACATTTGGAACAGTTTGAAATGTCTCCTGAATTTTACAATTGGTTGGGGTTTGTGGTCATTGGAGGACAACCTACAACACTGGATAAGCCATAATAAATCATGGAATGCTCTCCTAGGGTTTATATGTTGGGGTGTATGGAAATTTAGAGACAACTTACTGTTCAACAATAAGGTTCTTCCATGGGATTTATATGTTAGTAACATCGTCAACAACTTCAAAGAATACCACAAACAATCGCGTGTGAAAGTGGTCAGAATCCTTAATCCTTTGCTAGTGACATAAATCCTTGTTAAAGGATATTTTGATGGCGCTGCACAAGGGGGAATATGTGGTGCAGGTTTTGTTATAAATCTTAATTCTTCAAGATTTTACAAGGGTTGGATGGGGGGAGGATATGGTACAAATACTAAAGAAGAGTTGATGTGTCTATGGATTTTATTGTCTATGGCATCGATGCTAGATTTGGATAGTTTACAAGTCTTTGGAGATTCACAAATCATCATAAACTAGGTTGTAGGTAAGGGAATTTAAGGAACATTGTTCATCAACAGTGGGGGGAAATAATCCAGGATTATATTGCATAATTTGATTGTATTGAGTTTCAACACATATTTAGAGAATTAAATGTGGAAGCTGATCAGATGTCTAAGAGGATCTCATAGGGAACACTAACTACTGATGTTATGAAGAAGTTAGAAAGGGAGAGGTGGTCTCTAATGGCCACTTTGAAATTTTTTTGTAGATTTCTACAATAAGTTTTTTAGATGAAATATCTTATTTATGTAATCATGGTACAATTAGTATTTGTCTAGGAAGTTTTGTATTTATTTTGATAGAATAGAAATCAAGTTATCTTTTGAAGGAGGATAGGTCAAGGTGTAGTTTTTGGAATACAATTTTTGAAGTTAACATAGCCTGACGAAATATGTGGATATGTAATTTTTATCTTTGATTCTAATGGAATAGCAAGATAAAAGGCTTTTTTTTTTTTTTTTTCAGTTGAAAAAAAAATCGTTGACAACCTTGGGTCCAGGCTTGGAAGTAAGTTTAGATTTTTGTTGAAAACCTTAGATGTGGGATTGAAAAGCAGTTTACATATGCTAGAAACAACATAAATAAAATAAAGCCAAAAGGCTTGGTTGAAATTACATTTTATCGCTTTGTTAGTAAGTTGAGGTGTGTCGAGCTTTCACTAGAATGGATATGTTGAAAATAGTACAAAACAAAATCTTAGCGTTATCCAACATTTAAGCTAGATCACCTATGAATAATTTCGGAAAAAAAAACAAATAACAAATATATGGACATGAAAATACCTATCAGAACCTGTGCTTAGGAGAAATAATTTTAACATTTATGAGTGGCTTAATGCCTCAGATCTTGCGTTAAATCCTTTGGTCTGATGATTGACATAAGTAAAATCGCCCTTCTTGTCCTCTGAAAGTCGGATCCCTTGTTTGATGATTGGCATGATCAAAATTTCCCTTCTTGTTCTCTGAATCGACTGAAGCATTTTTTGCATCATCTTGGGTTTTATTCATGAAAGAGCTTGCATTACTTGCATTTCATGATCGTTCAATTTGGGCATCTTGAACCCTAGAGACAAAGATCAACCCAACTTGCTAATATGGATACCTTCCAAAATCTTTGTTTGAGGGATTAACAAGGAATTGATGTCGCAAAGGCAGAGTTTAAAATCGATGCCTAATGTGATGTCTCATATCGATAATATAAAACCATTTCTAGAGATTAATTGACATGGTAAAATAATTAACTTTTTCCTCTCGTAATTGCCTAGTGATATTCAAATTAAAATGTCTTCCTGACCAAGTAGGGCTAGAGGATTTGATAGCAGATTTAAATAGCTTGGGCTTTCCACAAAAAATCTCCGGTTTAATAAAACAAATGACTCTCCTATTATTAGGATTTAATTCATTGCTAAGGGACGAATGGAATATGGTGGCTACAAATTCATCTCCACTGTTCTCGTTTAACTCAATGCAAGGAATAGTGATTTTAATGCATTCAATTTTTTTGATTAAATGACTTTTGTAGCGGTTCTGCGCATTTCAAGTCTTGAGAAAGAAATCATTATTCTGGTATTAGATGGTATTCTGCTCAAATTTAGAGGAGAATATAGAAATCTAAGGCTCTTACATGATAAGCGTTCCTAATGCCACAATCTTTACAATTTTGCAGAAGGTTTAAGACTCGAATAAGACAAAAAAGATCGGTCTTTCACTAAGCCAAGAAAATTAATTCCACGTGTGTTTTTACAAATTTACTTGAGGGTTCTGAGACTAAATTTCTTTTTATATTTCAATGATTCATATATATTTTAGACTATACTTAATTCTATGGGAACGAGAATTTTGATGCCTCAAGATAAAATACTATGGTCCTGAAGGTTCTCCCTTCATCCCATACTTGTGCAATTGAATACCAACTTAATTCTCTTAAGGTTTGGAGAAGTAAGAAAAAACAACGTTAACTTGGCCAATACTCTTAGGGTTTGGAGAAGTACAAAAAATAACACTAACTTGGGGATGGCATGACCACATTAAAATTAGATAAAAATCTGCATTAAACAACTAAACCCAATGGCGTTACAATTGCCCAACTACATGGAAGGTTGTCAATTCTTTAGATGAATCCAACCAGCCCTACGTCATTGTGGATAATACCTGGCAAGAAGTGGTTAATGATTAATCAAGGTATAGATACCAATTAATGTTAATCAGAATGCATGAGGATTATGACATTAAATCTTGGCCTTTAATTTAGTGGACACGAAGTAGAATATTTCCTTCTCATTAAATCCCACCCAAACATTACGTATTTCTAATTAAAACACTGATTAATTTAATAATTTTCAATAGGTGTATGTCTATCCTATCGAGAGTAATTAACTAAATTAATATGGTACGATTGTGTATTTGCAATGTAATATCTGTTATGGTATTAATTTTTCTAAATATGTATTAAATAAACTTTATTTGTGATTACAATTCATTATTTTTTTTTTATCCACACAACTCAATTTGAATGGAAATATTATGTATTATATTTTGTATCTTGAAAAACACAAAACTGTGTAATTTTCATAATTTTAAGATACAATATCTCATTCTTGATATTTTGAAAAATAATTTTTATAATCAAAATTTTCTAAATTAAATAGACAAATTGTTTAGCCAACTAAGAACAACTATGCATCCTAAGGGCATCATAGACATGTTATTGCCTCAAACTTCTATGGTCTAAATGTCATATCCCCTCTGATAAGTTGGTGGTGGAAGGAAACCTCAACCTAGTTAGTTAGCAGGGCAAATTCTGATTCCCACATCTTAACAATCTATCTTAAACAAGTTTTGAATTTATACTAGAAGAAATGCAAGGCCAAGTCAACTCTATATAACTACAAATGGTAGTAACAAGTCAAATTTTCTTACTACTAACATGCAAGGACCTTTCAAATGCTAAAAACAAGGTAGTGAAGGCTAAAATTCTCTTAATCCAATGAAATACTCCAACAAAAAAATCTTTGGCTGAGCGCAGGCTAATGATGGTCTCTCATGATGGATTAGTGGCAATGCAAACCTGGAAAAACAACAATATGTTAACTTGGATGGATTATTCAAGGTACTTTTACAATGAATTTGAATATGGTGTAAGAAGATGAAACATAGGAAATTGAATTAGATTTCTGAATATACAACTTTT